>CAUIUS010000001.1:600000-877500 GCA_961210405.1 Drosophila mercatorum | reverse complement strand
TCTCTCTCTCTCTCTCACTCTCTCTTGTTCTCTCTCTCTCTCTCTTTATTCCTTACCTTCTCTCTTCCACCTCGACTTCCTGTGTCTACACAACCTGTGCACACACACACACACACACGAACACGAACACTAACTAACACGCACCCACCTACACACACACATACACACTTATTGATGCACACCCGCCCACCGCAATGCACAAAAATTGGCTGTTGATTTGTTTATTTGTCTGTTCCTTTTGATTTTCGTATTTATCTTCGTCTGTGCTTCCACCCCGCATGCTTTCTTCCTTAAACTTAACTTGCAAAAAAAAAAACAAAAAAAAAATCCAAACAAAATTTGCTCTATGAAATTCTGTATGTGCGCTCGCGCGTGTGTGTGTGTGTGTGTACATGTGTGTGTGCACTTGTGTACGTGCCTGTGTGTTCGTGTATGTGTGTTGGGTGGTTACCGTGTTTAACTAATACTATGAAGGTCGGCACTGGCACCCTACAGGAAACAATTGGCCTCGGTTTCCGCGAGGAAGGCGCCTTGGAGTTGCGCAGCTCCACCGAAGAGCTCTACTTCATGGATCCAGATCAAAAGAAAGAGGAGCAGGAGCGCATGCAGCAACAGCAGCAGCAGCAACAGCAACAGGTAAGTGATGTGAAGCGATAGCCAAGATCGCAGTGCCCAGAAAAGGAAGGGAAAAAGGAACCATCAAAGGGGGGGAAACGTAAGATCGATCGTCTCTATATATCTAAATAGTATATATATAAATTACATTCTTTTTGCTTCAAAGAAATGTGGAAAGTCTGAAAGAAAAGCTTGGCCCAGCTAGCTGTGCGTATACTTAATATATATGTTTGGCCTTACTTGAAAACTCTCTCTCTATATATAAATATAAATAGAAAAAGGAAAAGGAAGCTTATCCAATGGGGGGAAACGTAAGATCGATCTATTTATGTCTATATATAGTATATATATACCCACAGAAAAGTGAAAAACCTTTGCCTAGCTTACTATGCGTATACTTAATATATATGCTACCCACTCATATTCTGTTGGATCAGGCCTTGTTCTTTGAAAACTCTCTCTCTCTCTCTCTTTTTTTCTCTCTCTCTCTCTATATATATACATATATATATATATATATTATATAATTTGCAGAAGCTCCAAGCAATAAGCTATGTTTTGCTTGCGCTTCTATCCAATTAGGATAACGACCTCGAGTGTTATGGAAAGATTTTATGTCGTTATATATGTGTATATATATTCTGCAAATTGCTTTGGCATCGAAAGTTGATTAAAAAATGTGGGACGGGTATCTTATAGTTGTGCACTTGACAGCCGGAACTGCTTTGGCAGTAGCTACATGCGCGTCCGAGCTAAATTCATTTCCCTTGCATAAAACCGCTTAAACCACAGCCACAACAAGTTGCAGCCAGCGCCAGAGTTGCCATGGAAATAAAAAATAAAAAGTAAAATAAAGGAAGAAAAATGAGAAGGAAAACTATATAAAGAGAGGTAAAAATTGACATAAAGGAAATTGAAATTCTTCCAATGGCAGCGAGCTGGCTGCCTCAGGGAAATTCAGCGCCAGAGGCGAAGGCGAAGGCGAAGGCAATGGCGAAGGCAACTGCAGAGCAGCTAAATTAATAATTTAAAATTACAACCTGTCAGGCTGAAGGATGCGACAAGTATGTCCTGGCGAGAGCAGCAGCGATTGGAGTAGTGGCTAGTGGGGCGACGTGCGCTTGACTGACATCTGACAACTGACAACTGCCGTTTACCTGCAGTTTACCTGCGCGACTGCTACTTGATGGGCAAAAACGTTCAAAAACATCAGCTGACAGCAGCAGCAGCAGCACAAACAGGTGCACAAACAGCTGCAACCCGGATGAGCCAGGCACTACTACGAAATGCCCTATGAATATACAGCTATTTAGATAGATTTGAGTATACGAGTTTGTGAGTATAAGAGATTAAGAGATTAAGATTATATGAATACATAAATATGTGACTATATGAGTATATTAATACATATATTTAAATATATGAGTATTTGAATATATGAGTATATGAATATAAATGTGAATATGAATATAAATATGACGATGAATATATGAATATATATTTATAAATATATGAGTATATATTTATGAATACATGAATAAGGACATGAGTGAAGTATATGAACATATTCATAAAAATAAGCGGAAGTATTCATATGAGTATCATTGGCAGAACAATTTATTATTAGTATAAGTTCATATACGATACTTTGAGTATATCTTTTGAATATGTGTGGAGTTGAGAGAAAAAATAATCAGTATTACTTGGATATATAGATATAGAACATATAAGTGAATAGTTATGAAAAGTGATGGATTGGAATGAGAGAGAAATATAGAAAGATTGAAATATTATTGAATAGTAATGAATAATGAATATTTTGGAATAACGATAAAATGTTATGAATATATGTGCGAGGTGAAAATAGAGAGGGTATGCATATATATGAATAATGTTGAATAGTAGTGAACAGTAGTGAATAGTGATGACAGAGGAATATAGATTATAGATAGAATGAGAGATAAATAAAGAGATAGATATGAGGTGTGAATGAATAGTAATGCATAGCAATGAATAGTAATGAATAGTTAAGAATACTAATGAATAGTAGTAAAGAGTAATGAATAGTAATTATTGAGAAATATAGATCAGATATGATAATGTATTGTTAGTCATTAATAGTAATGAGTATAAATGAATAGTGATGAATAATAGTGAATAGTTATGAATAGTAATTAAGCGTAATTTCTTTATATATAATTCCCCAATAGATTGGTAAACCTTAATAGTAATAGGTCATACATGTATGTGATATAAATAGGTTTCGTGCAGATCTAACATTCAAATGAGTCTCTGAATGAATAATGAATGTGAGTCTCATGTTAAATCGTAACTGGAAAGGTATCCAAACTTTGAAGGTTCCCTTGAACTGTAGTAATCAGACCTAATTAAATTAAATAAAGTGATTAAAAAATAATATTCAACGTGAACAAGTGAAATTTGAAATGTTTTTGTTGTGGAAATGCAACTTTGTCCACATGTTGCTAGGTGGCACTCTGACAAAAGCTCTAATTAGTACTCCTAGAAAAGTTTAGCACAGCTAGAGGGAGACTGAGTTAGAGAGAGAGAGAGAGAGAGAGAGAGAGAGAGAGATGGGTGCGAACGGCAAGCGGAAGCGGAAAGCGACCAATTGGCAGTCAGCTTATTCATTGAAATTGCAACAGCGTGGCAACTCTGGCAGCGCCAACATTTCCGCTTGTTAACGTCTTTTTTGTTGTTGTTATTTGTTTTTTGTTTTTGCTGGGGAGCCGAAGTTCATGTGGAAAAATAATCAAATCAAACTGTTTCGCCAACTGGCGCAGCCGCTGCAAGAAACTTATTAATGAAGGCGAGCAGAGCAGAAGCTGCGTTGCCACGCCTCTTGCTGGCTGCCCCAGCAAAGTTGTCAAGCAAACGTGCCACGAGCAGATGACGGAGGGAGCGACTTGAGTGGACTCCACTCGCCAACTGTAACTGAGAAGTTTAATAAAACGAATAACCCCAACTTAGCCAGCTGAAAAAGTAAAAGAAACTTGGCCAATTGAAAAGCGAGGAAAACTAGTTACGAAGCTGCTGTTGGCCCGGCTAATAGCGATAATGGCAGAGCAGTTAAGATAAGTGTTTGACGCCAGGCATTTAATAAGCTCTGACATATTGAGAGACCGGAGCCAACCGACAAATACTGAAAAATAATCAAGCAAAATATCAATTTCATTAAGCTAATCGAGTTCAAGAAGAGTTAATATTGTAGGAGTCTAAGGTTAAACAACGCCGTTAATCAGCTCGTCCCTCTGGCCAGTGTCGAACGAGCTACGGACCTCATATTTCTTTTGCCTGCCTGCCGCCTTGTAAACAGGTGTTAGTCCGCCTTAAGCTTTAAGGGGGAGCCCTTCTATGTGCTTCATCCGCCGGAATACAACTTTTTCCGCCGCAAAGTCTCTTTTTTTCTTTGCAAAGTCGTAAACTCTTTTCCGAGCATTTGCTTGACTAAAGTCTCCTCTTTCTTCTGCCTCGCCCTTAGCAATTTAACAGTAAATGCAGCTGAACTCATCTTATGAAGACTCTTTCGAAAGTCCGTCTTAAGTCTATGAATATTATATAGTTATAACTTAATCATCATGGTTAGAGAAGCACTTGAAGTGGGTTTCGCAAGTTCGCTCTGCCTGTGCTTTTGTTTTGTTAAATTAAAACTCAAATCGGTCAAACGTTGCTGGAATATTTATAAGTTCCCAATTCAGCGGAAGAAACCCGCAAGTTACTTTCGTATTTATGCAAAGTTGCTCGGGCTGTAATCATGTGGCAATTGATGGGCTGTTGATGAATTGTGAATGATATGAATCATGTATGAATGGCCATTATATGATAGGATAGTATGTAGATATGCTACTACATAGGGTTCCACTTTATAAGGTTTGTGAATAATATAAGATGGTATACAGTTAGGATATAATACTATATAGAGCTCCTTTTTGTATGAAGTGTCATTTCTATAGGATAGTATGTAGTGGGGATATGATACTATATAGAAGATTTCTCTCTATATGAATTGTGAATGTTGTAGGATCTTATAATAAAAGGATATAGTAGGGTTTCTCCCTATATGAATTGTGAATGATAATGTGAAGTAAGGATATGATATTATATGGGATCTCTCTTCATATGAATTGTCATTGATATAGAATAGAGTAAGAATATAATACAAATATAATACTATAATGTAATACTAAGGTTAATCTTTATATAAATTGTCATTGATATAGGATAATATACAGTTAAGATACAACACTACGAATATAGGGTTTCTCTCTATATGAATTGTCATTGATATTGGATAATATAGAGAAACTATGATATTATATGGGATCTCTCTCTCTCTCTCTCTCTCTACAGGATAGTTTAGAGTTAGGATATGATGCTGTATAGGGCTTACATAGGCAATCTCTTTTTATACATATGTTCATATAAGCAGAACCAGAACTCTCGAGGTCTTTCTCCTTCTCTCTCTATCTCTTTCCCTCATTCTCCCTCCCTCGCAGAAGTTTTCTTTATACCAGAACCAAATTGATTTGGCATGAGCAACCGAGTTCAGTTTCCTAGAAATTTGAGACAAATTTAACTGAAAGAAGTTAAGTTTGATTGAATAACTAATTTAGTTGGGCAAACATTGTGCGAGCTGAATGGGGTTCACTTTCGCTTCAGTTTGTCAATCATTCAATCAGACAACCAATTACGCCTAACGAGTAAACATTTCCTACAGTTGTCGTTCGATCTTTATCGCATAATGAACTGGTTCATCAAATGAACGACGCAAATCCTTGGAGCAAAGTTTAAGCTACAACTTTTGCGGCTCATTGGCAACCGCAAAACAGTTCACCTGCCGCATAATTAAAAGGTTTATTGGTAGCAGAGACACGACATTCGATATGTGGTTGAATTGACCAAATTGATGGTTTACCAACAAGACGGCCTTGACATTTGGGCCGACTTTGAGTGTGTATGGTGGGTGGTGTGTGTGGTGGGGAGGGACTCAAATGTGTTTAGTTAAACATTCAAAGCCCCTACGAAAGTTGATGCATTGCAGTTCGTTATAAATTTGTTAGTAGCTCTCCCTCTCCCCATCTCTGTCTCTCTTTCGCTGGGCCAGGCATCGAATTGTTGTCAATGCCACGCCCTAATTGGGGGTTAGTGAGTCGTAAACAGCTGCCCGACCCGCCGCTCCCCTGCCATTGTCAATGCAATCGCAAACCAATTTCGCAACTGTCAACGTTAATTAAATGTTAAAACCCGATCCGTATGGCTGGCAGCTGACATTGGAGCTCGATGCAGTCACTAATTAATGCTTTTCGGATCAAAAGTGTTTTCCTTTTGTTGCCATCGTTGAGGTTGCTATTTTTTATCGATGGCTGTTTTGCATGTATCAATCTTTCCACTTTCAATCGCCCACTGAGTCCACAAACCCAGCAATTATACCAGTTCGCTTGCATGTTTTTTTACTGTCAGACATCTCTCTCTCCCTCTCTCTCTCTCCCTGTCTCTATGTGTCTCTGTGTCTCTTGCACTTTTTATTGGTATGTTTATCTAACCATATATCTCTCTTTCTCTCTCTCTTTCTCTCTCGCTATGCACAATTCGCGCTGCGTGCTGAGAGCGCGCCGGAGGCTAGCAGAGGCCCACGAAGGAAGTCGAAATGCAATTGACATGCGATTGAATGAATGTCAGAGATTGTGTTCCGGGTTAACGCGTGATAGCTTTTCGTTCAAAGCTCTTTCATTTTGAAGCATTTTAGAGTACCCTGTCATCGGTGCGGGCATATCTGTTCGTTAGTCTGAGTACTCTATGCATATTAGCCAAATTTCAAGTTATCGGTAACATTTTTTGGACTGATCAGCGACAACGCAACTGTTGTATAAAATATACATTATTGTGTTTAATACACAAATTTATAGAACTGAGTAATGGTAAAAGTTTTGCTTATTTTGGAGCAATTTCTGTACAAATCGATAAATATCGATAAGTATAAATGTATATTTTAAAGTCATGCACAGCTGTTTGCAAGCCAAACTTCAGATTTAATGCATACTAAATCGATAAATATCGAGAATAATACGTTGACTTTCGATAAATTATGTGCTATACTAATTTTGATGAATAATAACATTTCATTATGCATTCAACACTGTAACTTCTATAAAAATCGATAAATATTGATATAAAGTTCATTTTCGATACATAGATAATGATAAATATTAATATATCGTTGCTTTTCGATATATTATAATAATTACTGATAATAACACATTGATTTTCGATCCACTATATACTACTTATTTTGAATATAGCCATGGTTCCATACGTATTTGATACTACTACGAAAAGATCGATAAATATCGATATATTAAAGCGATAACAATATGACTATTTTCACTATGCAGCTTACACAAATCAGATATTTACAGGGTACCCCTGAGTCACGTTTAGTCTTACACAGTCTTATCCTTTTGGCTTTTTTTGGGCAGAGTCAAGGACATCCAATCGACAATGTTCGCTTCGAGTGGCACTTGTCCTTGTCGCAATGTCTTTGGTTTGTTGAGAACGGATTGATGACTCTGCCCTGCCCTCTGCTCTGCTCTGTCCTGTCCAATGCTTACTGAGTTTGCTTCTTTTTTGTTCGTTTCGCAGGGCAAGCGGTCGTCGCCGCACATCTTCAAGTTCGATGACCACCAGAGCTATCTGCAGCAGCATCAGCGCAAGGACTCGGCCAGCTCGGAGGTGGCCGCTCTGCTGTGCATCTCGGGCCGCACCAGCCGCATCTCGAGCGTGGGCAGCCAGGGCTCGGCTGTGAGCCGCCTGTCCGCCGTCTCCTGCGTCTCGCGCTCGCCGTCGCCGCACCGCATGCTGCTAGAGACCTCCTTCTGCGGCCCCAAGCCCGTGGAGGGCACCGATGGTGCCGTGAGTGGCGCCAGCAACGCCTCAACGGCGCCGAGCTCCGCCCAGAGCCTGGGCGAAGCGACGCTGGCTGTCGAGCAGCTGCTGCTGGCGCGCGCCAAGCACGATCCCACCCAGGTGGTCCTCGCCGAGGGCATCCAGATGCAGATGCAGATGCAGCCGCCCAGCACACTGGGCCGCCGCCCCAAGCCCACCACCCTGGCCAACGGGGAGAGCAAGCCCAGCAGCAGCAGCTCGCCCAAGCCCAGCTCCAGCGCCAGCGCCAGCGTAATGGGCGCCCAGCGACGCAGCACCAAGAGTCCTGGCCAAATGGTCGTCGGCAAGACGCCCAGCGGCACGGAATACATACGCATCAATCTGCGCCCGGATCATATGTACAGCGACAAGGGCATCGCGGCCAACGAGCGCGTCGTCGAGGCGCCCAACCAGCTGGCCCCAGTCTACTCCAAGAGCTCTCACTCCCAATCGCAGTCGAAGCCCGCCTCGCTGAGCCTGCAGGGCGGCGGCCTGGACGAGCATCGATTGACACCAACGGCCAGTCCGAAGCCCTCGCGGCACGCCATGCGGCTCACCAGTCGCTCGCCCTCGCCGGCCGCGCCGGCTGGGGCCACGGTCTCACGCAAGAGTTCGTTCAGCTCGCTGTTTCGGCTGGGCAAGGACTCGCCTGACTCGCCGCGCGAGTCCTCCCGCTCGCGCAGCAAGAGCAAAGAGCGACCCTCGACAGCGATGGCGCTGATCCAGGGGCCCGGCTCGCAGAACGTGACGCCCAGCAAGCAGAAGTCGGTGCTGGCCATCTTCAAGCCGGGCAAGCGGGGCAGCAGCGCCGGCACCGACGGCACCAAGAGCTCCAAGAGCTCCTCGCCCATCGACAGCGCCGAGCCGCCGCCACCGCCGCCCCCAGTGCCGGGCGGCGGCGGACGCAGTCGCACGCCCGCCGGCTCGCGCCCCAACAGCCGGCTGCGGTACTACGACGAGCCCGTGGAGGGCGTCATCCACATACCGCTGCACACGCCGCCCGAGGAGCGCGAGGCACGGACTCTGCTGCAGGGCATCCAGCAGCTGGCGGCGCCCTCGCCGCCGCCGATGGAGCGGACGAGGATCATCAGTGCCAGCACCGCAGCGAAGCCGGCCAATGCACCTGCGCCCGCCGGTGCCGGCGCCCCCATCACTGCCAGCCAGCTGGCCGCCGCGGCCGCTGCACTGCGTCCGGTGGGTCAGCGCAAGGCGAGCCAACCGCGCAGTGACCTGGACGCCATACAGACGCTGCCGGCGCAGGAGGAGCTGCCGCTGGAGCAGCGCGCCTGGAGCAACGAACTGCAGCGCCACGGAGCACACGCACAGGAGCCGCATCCCAATCTGGGTCAGATCACGGAGCACGCGGTCGTCGAGGTGGTGCGCGAGAACGGGCTGGCCGAGATGCAGCGGCTGCCCTCGGTGGACAGCACGCAGAGCGCCTGCGAGCCGCGCTTCGTGCAGACGGTGGCCACGGTCAACGCGCCCGTGGAAGACGCCGCGGCCAAGGAGCGGCGGCGTCTGCTGTTCGCCACTCGCCTGGGCTCTGGCAGCCAGGAGCAGCTGTTCTCCACACAGTTCAGCATCTCGAAGACCGAGAGTCAGTCCAGCCAGCTCTCCGAGCAGGTGCAGCTGCCCGACTCCAGCTCAACCACGGCCTCCGACTGCACCACCGACGGACTGCAGCGCCAGGGCACGGTCATCCGGCGCGTCGAGGCGCCCGCCCCCCAGCCGACGGCGCGCTCCAGCTCCGAGGAGGACCAGCAGCCAGCAGGTGCCACAATCGTGCTCAGCAGCGCCGTCATCATGCGCTCCAAGCACAAGTCCTGCTCCAACTCCGAGGAGGAGGCCACCGCAGTGGCCGTGCCACCGCCCGCTGCCCCACCGGCTGCCGATGTTCGCCACTCCCGCTACCTGGAGAACTTCGACGTGCGCAAGAAGTATCACGAGAACGTGACCGAAACCGTGACCGAAGCTGTGACTGAGACGGCGACTGGAACAGTGCCACGCAAGCCCAAGCGACAGAGCGTGCCGGAACCCAAACGTTAGTACCCAAAGCAGACCACAAACTGAATTGAATACTCATTTGAATAGCTTAATATCCCAGTGACTGGGCATACTCGACTATGCAATGCCCTCTTCACAGCTTTTCTTTCTATCGAGTTCCTTAATGAAGAAAAATCAGCTTAGATTATCATTTTGATAAAGGCTAGAGAACTGCAATTAATGCATAACTACATATACCTAGGAACTGGAGTAAAATTCGAATCCTCATTGCATAGTTGCCCAAGCGACTTGGCTACTTAGGACTGTGGCCAAACGAAAATTTTTTAGAGCGCATTGAGATTACTTTGATTCTTCAATTTTTGAATGAAAACCCCTTGATTTGATTTTTTTTTTAATTTATTAAAATTAATTAAAATTCCGACTAATTTCGGAATATACCAATTTCTTATACGATTTTCTTTTTTTATATATATAATATATAATATATAATATATAATATATAATATATAATATATAATATATAATATATAATATATAATATATAATATATAATATATAATATATAATATATATTGAGTAATATTTTCACAATTTCACGATTTTCGCTTGAAATATATAGTTATATTAACATAATTTGTTTTATAATACACCTGATAGGTGTAAAAGCATAATTAATTATACATAAATTTATTTATTTATTTTATGTGTATATATAAATCATATAAACTTGATATTAAACGCTGCTTAATGCGAATACATACATGTACATACATATATCGAGTGCGTAGTTCCAATAATGCTTAATATATATTTTTTAATATATAGTTCTTATTTCTAACAATAAGCAAATTGTCTAATAGGATTCTATACTTAACAGTAATTCACTTTCTACCTCTCAGACTAATGGAAATTCAGCTTTTCCTATTTGCCCCTTGTTCGGCTTTCGTGACTGAATATTATAACTATCGCTGCAGCTATCGCACACGGTCTGTAATACAGGGCCGTCACTAATAAGTCGACTCAATGTTGCTTATCGATAGACTTCCAGCTATCGACAGTCTCCCAGCTCTAGTGCTTGCGGTACTTCAAATTGAAAATTGAAACTCGAAAACTTTGACAACTTCTCGAAGCACACGCTCTGAAAATTTGATTTGATGAGAATTTTGATATGGGAATTATTCTCACATTGCTAGAGCCCGAACAAAATACAAATATATAAATTCTCCTCTGTTATAAAATTGACTCTGAGCAGCGATGTCTGAGGTTCGAGTTGTATCTAATGCCGAAATTGTGTATTCCACTTTCTCAGCCACTGGCGTGGAGCAGCAGGTGGCGGAGCCTGGGCCAGAGCGGCAGCTGGAGCTGGAGGTGAGGGTCGAGCGGGATCAGGAGCTGCGCGAGCTGGAGGCAGTGTCGCCGACGCCCACGCAGGACGAGCGCTCGGAGCGCCACTCGACGGACGAGCACGAGCCGATCGAGTCGTCGGAGAGCGAGCGCGACTCGGACATGGCTGGCAGCTCGTCGCTGATGACGGCCGTGCCCATGGGCATGGATGCGAAGCGGCATCACTTTCCGCGCAACGTGTGCCTGATCGAGGAGCACGAGAGCACCGGCCTGGTCTCCCAGGAGTCCTTCGACGACGAGCTTCCGTATGTGCCCACAACACTGCCCGAGGAGCGGGCCCAGGGCGTCCCGCTCATCCCGATGAAGGAACGCGCCAACATGGAGCTCAAGACCTGCCCCGTTGACCGGCCCCGCTCGACCACCCCACTGAATCCCTCCCACCTCGAGGAGTACTGCACGGGCGTGGGCATCATGACGCCACAGGAGTCGCCGCACGAGCTGGACTCCGGCCACACGGGCGGCCTGGTGCGCGGCGAGAAGCTGCGCATCAGCCTGCCGCGCAAGGACTCGGCCATCAAGGACAAGACGCAGAGCAGCAAGTCGCCGCGCCGCATCTCCAATGCCAGCGGCAAGTCCTGGTTCGAGTTCGCCGAGGAGGGACTGCGCGCCAACAATCTGGAGCGCAAGGACTCCAGCAAGCAGCTGCTGCCGCCGCCGACGGCTGGAGCCGCTCTGCTTCCACAGCCCACACCCACTGGGCAGGCGCCCAGCAGCCTGGAGGAGCCCAAGCCGAAGGCCTCCACGCAGCGCAAGCTCTCCGGCCACTGGATCGACTTTGAGAATATACCGGAGAAGCGGAAACCGGCCAAGCGGATCACCACGCTGCCGAAGGAGACAATAACCACCACCACGACGACGGCCATAACGAGCGCCTCCTCGTCCGGTGGTTGCACCGGGGCACATCGCAGCGCCGGCCACCACCATGGTCACGCTCACGGCCACCACCACCACCACCACGCGAGCTCTAGCGACAAGCTGCACTACAACTACGTCAAGCCCGAGGACTGCCAATGCGAGTGCCATGAGGCGGAGCGCGGCGAATCTTCAGCGGCCACCACCAGCACCACCGCAGCCGACAAGGAGAAGGACACCAGCACGGGCACCGGCACTGGCACGGGCACAGGCACCGGCAGCGATTCGCTAGCCTCCGTGGAGCTGCAGCAGGGCGAGGACACATTGCCGCTGCTCGAGCCAGAAGCGCAAACGGAGACCAGGTAACAGAGTGAACTCTTGCTAGGAGCCGTTCCATTGATTAATATCCATTTTTGGAATACTTTCAGAGTCTACACGAATGAGCCGCTGCCACCGCCAGTGCGCCACGGCAACAAAAACACAACGGGTCAAAGGGTAAGTGGGACGCCTTGAATCCGTTCACGATTGCAATTAGACTAAGGGAGAAATATGACTGGAGAAAGGCATTGAAGATGCCTGAAGGCGTCTCTGGACGAAATGTCCTGCACCTTAATCTGACATGAATCGGAAAAGCATTGAAGATGCCTAAAGGTGTCTATTGACCAAATGTCGTGCATTTCACTTGGCAAGGAAGTTGAAAGAGTCCCACTTGTTGTCCGAAGCCCTTAATTATCTCTCACTTTGCTAAGACATAGAGAGTCCTTGATCTTGTCTGAAGCCCATAACTATTTCTGAGTGATCAGGATAGCAATTAGATCATTCGAGATTAATCAGAAAGGCATTGAGGATGCCTAGAGACGTTTGTCTGTCTTCCGAAGGCTTTGCTGTCGTCCGAAGTCTTCGCTCCGAAGCCCTCAGCTCACGGCTACACTTAGGCTTTTCGATATTCAGTAAGCAATTCGAAGCCATTCAATAAACCATTCGACATGAATCGATAAGGGCATTGATGATTCCTAAAGGCGTCTATTGACGAAAGCTAAAGCCCTTAACTATTTCGGAATGGTCAGTATAGCAATTAGACCACTCGAGATTAGTTGGAAAGGCACTGAAGATGCCTGAATTCGTCTGACTTCTGACATGACTTCCTTGCTGGCCTCTCGTCCGAAAGCCTGCCCAATCGTCCAAAGTCCTCGCTGTCATTCAAAGCCTTTGGTGTAACCATCTCAGATCTCTCATGCCTACGTTTAGGCTTTTCGAGATTCAATGACCAATTGGAAAGGCTTTAGTGATAGGAGATGCTAGGAGTCAAGTCTCCCTCAGATTTGGATAACTTGAAAACCGCTTTCCACACTTCATCCAACAAGAACTCCTGTACAGCACGTATCCGAGGTCAACTCTTTTTTTACCCATTGAAAATGGCAAATTAGGGTACAATGGTTTTCTTGAAGTGTATGTAACAGGCAGAAGGAAGCGTGACAGACCTCATTAAGTATATATATTGTTAATCAGGAAAACAAGCCGAGTCGATTTAGCCCTGTCCGTCTGCATATAATATATAATAATATATATATATATATATATATATATATATATATATATATATATATATATATATATATATAATAGTTTCCTCAGTTAGTCAGTCATTGATCAGTCATTGATCAGCGCTAGTTCAACTGCACTTGTTAACTGTTCAATTAACGGTATATCGTTATTAAATTGATATTGAGCGTCTCAGTGGTTCATGGCTCCCACGTCCAGTCCTTCGTGAACTGTGCGTTCGTTGCTCTTGGCGCAGTTATTCCAGAAATCATGAGCCATTGACTCTCCGTTCGTGATTGTCTGATTGCTTTAAATTGGGCGTTCATGAATATCTGAGCTAATTAAGCGGAGTATTATGGAAGCGTCGCTATCAAGGGCGCCCAAGACTCTGCTCTCTCTCCACTTCCGTAGGTCTAACTGCGCTCTCTTGAGTGCGATTCCTCTGCGCTGAGCGCTCTCTAAACAGTTCATTCAACTCTAGCAGTCGCTCTCTCTTTAGCTAACAGTTAGCTCTGAGCTAAGCACGCTCTCTGCTGCTATAGCAGCTGCTAAGCTCTATCTGGGAGTCTAACCACCCCCAACACTATGCCCCACTCTCTCCCTCTCTCTCTCTCTCTCTCTCTCTCTTAGTTAGCTTTTCAATCGTGTTGGTCCCCTATTGCTATGATACTAACTTTGCTTTTTCCTCTCTCTCTCTCTTCCACTTTGTCTCTCTCTCTATTGCATGTAGCTGGAGGAGTTTCCACGTCGCGACGCCGCATCCAGTTCCAGAAATCGCAAGTTTCCCGATAGAAAATAAATTGTTATTCTACGCTATATATACTTTGATTTAAGATATATATATATATATATATACATAGGTATATATGTATATATACATATATATGTTTTTTTATTATACCTAAACTATTGCATCTTCAGGGTAGCTAAATTAAATTGGAATCGAATCGAAGTCGATCAGGCTCTGATATCCTTAATGTATGTACCTCAAGCAGTGCGGTTGTTAAAATATTATGAAAGAAAATTAAATATGAAATGAAAAACTAAGAAAATGGAGAAAATTTAACGGGCAGCATCGATCTACAGATGAAACGAGAATTTCCTTTCAACTCTATTAGCTAAATATATGTACTTAACTACGATATATATATACGATACGATATATCCTATATACTATATATAGGATGCATTTTTTGATAGCATTAACTCATATTTGACATAATATCTAAACGACTATATATGTATATACATATATGTATATTGGTCTGAAGAATACTAGAGCTAAACCATTCTATCGCCGACATATATCTGTACCAACCCCCTTCGATCCCTGCCTGCCTCGACCCAGTCCCATTTCTGGTAAATGCAACAGCCTTTCCGAGTTGATCGTTGGCAAATTCGATGTGATCTGGATAATGTTACGATTCATATGAAATCTGTTGCAATTCAGTAACTTTTAATATATGTATGTATATCTGTAGCCGTAACTGTAACTCTTAACTATAATTGTAACTGTCAGATCCTAAGTATTGTGTATTATATATGTAGTTGTTACCTATAATCTAACTCAGACTCAACTATATTTCGGAACAAAATTCCATTAAAGCTCAACAGTTCAACTAGGCGGTGGGTGTGGCAACTCTCTAAAAAAGAAACACATACATATATATATATGTATATATATATATATATATATATATATATATATATATATATATATATATATATATATATATATATATATATATATATATATATATATAACTTTATAAACAAGTCTGAAGTCTGACAACTGGGGTTATCTTGCTGGCATCTTTCTAAGCGCCCACCAAAATGAATAACGCCTACGCCTCTGCTCAGCCTGTTGCATCTCTTTATTTACCCAGTCTGGCAACCCTGGTCAGCATTCGTACTCTAGCTTTCGCATTAAACAATGATGTATTCGCAAATTATATATATAGATACAGGCACACTCATATATACATATATGTAGCCACCAAAAACTGCCAGCATAGTTTGATTGCCTTTGTTTTCATTATATATATAGGAATATATATAGTATTCAGATCTTGTGTTTTATTTTCGTTCCCATCTAACGAATCGTAACCAGTTTTTCTCGGGCACAATCCCAGCTGGTATAGATGGTTTATGCGCACTCGATGCGCCTATCGTGTAAACCCCAATTTCAAACTACGATTAAAAAATATAAAAAAAATATAAAAAAACAAAAAAATTGTTTTTAGCTAGTATTTAAATGGTAATTGATTGATATTAGCGCAACGGACATTCATTAAATTGATGGAAAAAGGAAAGAAAAACAAAAAAATACTTTAGGTAAAATATACAAATACTAAATACACAAGCGAAAAAAATACTAAATTCAAAGTGCTATAAATTGAGAAGTTTTTTTGTCGGCACTGAAATATATATATATATATATATATATATATATATATATATATATATAGCATTTGTTTTTTGTAGTTCCTGAACTAATCTAAAGACGAGCACAAAACGCACTTGAGAATAAAAAAATATATAAAAAATATTCATAATAATAATAATATAAGGAATAATGCAAAATGTTACAAAATCTGTACAATAATTTGAGAAATTTATATATTAATATATATATATATTTACATATATTATAGTTATAAACATATTGATATAGATTTCTTTCGATTTTCGACTTTTCCTATTCTCTTTTGTTTTTTGAGTCCGCTTCGCACTTTTATGATAGATCAATTTCTGATATTATTATTCTTTTGAGGGCTTTTTATTGTATTATCTATAGATAACTTACAAGAAGATAAGAATTAAAACAAAAACGATATACAAATACGAAAAGCAAAAACTGTTGTTGAAAAAAATGCATTTAAGTAAAAAAGAGAAAAGAGGAAAACCAGAGAAATCAATTTTTTCAGATCTATTAAAAGCAAAAAGCAAAAATTAAATTCGATTGTTAACAAAACTTTGAGCATTCATATAAATATATACATATACATATATATAGGCAAAGTAAGAAATCAATGAACTAAATACGAGTATATGCACTTTCATTATTTAACGATTCATATAGCTATTCAAATGTGCGTGGAAAATGAATAAGAAACAAAATCAAAATCAAAAGAAAAAGAAAATGGGAAAAACAAACATTGATTGAAAATTATTCATTAAAGTGAACGGAAAAAATACAACTGAAAGCGAAACAAAACAAATACAAAGAAAAAGAAAAAACTATGAAAAAAATAACAAAATTTAAACAAATGCCTTGGTTGATTTATTTAAACTGGGCGGGTGCAGAGGCCTAAGTCGAAGAGCGCATGCGAATGGCATTAGAAGGGGAATACGGGTGTACGGCGAGCTGATAAGCAATGCTATCTATAGACCCTGCATTAATTGCCGGGACTGACAATTAGTTTATTTGCATTCGACTTTGACACTCGATTTGACGTTAACAATTTGTCAGGCTTATGTTCTGGCAGCGCCAAATCATATGCTCTTATGCAATTAGTTCAATATTAAATATTTGATTTGAGTATTCCCTTTTTTTCAGTCAAATCTTATGCTGTTTGCTTCTATTTCAGCTAATCAAGTAAGCGCACGCTTATCACAAACAGCGCACTGTGTAAACACTCAGCTGGCACAGCTGGCCAGTGTTGCGGGCTGCATCAAGCCAGATCCAATCTGGATAAAAGCTAGAAATATATGAAAAACCATTTTAAGACTCTAGAAAAAATCGCACCGTTATCCACAATTATTTAATCATTTAGTCATCTCTCAATTTTGAATCTCTACAAATCATTAAAAGTTAACGTTTTTCTAATTTTTTTTCCCGCTGAAATATCATTCTAAATAGCTATAATTCCAGCTAGCCGCTAAATCACAGCTCTAACCGCATTCAGCGGGTCTTCAAAACCATATCTGGCGAGAAAATAGCTAAGATGGCAGCACTGCAACTGACCCGCACAACAGCGCAAGCGCGCTCTCTCGCTCCCTCGCATCCTCTCACGTGCTGTCGCATTCAACGGGGACAACAGCGCTCATATAATTAGAAGCACATAAGCCGTGCGTTGTTAAATGGGGCGTTGCACTATGGCCAGCAGTGCAGTTAACTATTCTTTTTGTTCAGTTTTTGTTAAACATTCACCAATATATGCATATATGTATGTACATATATAGTATGCATTTCCCCATATATGCCCCATACAGAGAAATGCCGCCCAATCTTCCAATGTGTGCGTCAGACTGAGAGCAGTTGAGCTTGTGTGCGTCGTCTGTGAGTCTGAAATGATCGCACATGATACATATGTATGTATAAGTGAAATATCGTAAGTATGGGCATTATCGTAAATCATTTCTTTCCATTGTTTCTAGAAACTATTACATAACTTAACTTTAGCTTCGATTACAGCACTGAAATTCAATCTTACATTGAAAATAAATAATAAAACACACAAATTTAATATTTATAATAATTCTGAGATTTTTGTCACATTTTTTTCTTTTAGAATTGAGTAAAGATACCTATTAATATCAGTAAATAATACAGTATGCTGTTGTCTGAACAGAAGCATTAATAAAACGATATTGATTATCAATATCGCCAGCTTCAAAATACAAACAACCCCAATTGCATGCCACAGCACACGCAGGCACAAACTCTCACACTCACACTCCAACCGCTCTCTTCACCCCACTCACTCACATACACACATACACAGACGCAAACTTATTTGAAGACGTAACGAGAGAGAGAGAGCGCGAGTGTTTGTGTTCTCTCTATGTTGGTCACGCTCTCTGGCAAGCAGTAGCAGGCGGCGGTAAATCTGCAACGTTCATTTTAAATACGATTCAAATACAATTCAGCAGTCGCACCAAGTGGACGTGCACAGCGCTCGCTACGAAAGTTTTCCACTCGAGGAACAAAAAAGCAAAATAAAGGAAGAGAGACAGAAAGTCGTGTTGAGCTGCATATGAAGTGCATTTTAGAATCGCGCGTTGAAGAACGGAAAAGCAAACGGTAAAGAACGAGCGCGCACAAATTAAAGTCAAAATCGAAACGTCTGGAACAACAACAACAGAAACCAAATTTTTTTATTCGAAATCAGAATAAATTCTTTAGTTTTTTTTCTGTGTGTGCAAAGTAAAGAACAGCAACAAGATGGCTTTTATGATGCCGGTTATGAAGAACAACTATGATATCTATAAAGATACGCGCACCCGCTCCCGCAAGACATCCGAGTGCTCGAATGTGAGCAGCGGCAACGGCACCTCTGCCTTGGCCAGCGCCTTGGGTACGCCGGGTCAGCCGTCGTCGCAGCAGCAGCAACGTCGACGCAAGGTGTCCGAATGCAAGTCGGAGAGTTTCGCGACGTCGCCGTCGCACGGCCAGCTTGGCACGCATCGTATGCAGATGCAGCGCTGCCACAGCTCGCGCGGCTTCACGCGCAACACGTCTCGCAGCTCCCACGGCGGCTCCATGATGCAGATGTCGCAGGCAGCGATGATGTCGCCGACGCGCTCGAGTCCGCCCAGCCGCACGCAGACAGCCTCTGCGCTGGAACGACAGGCGGCAGCACAGGCCGCAGCGCAGTCAGCGGCGGCGGCGGCAGCGCAGCAGGAGCAGCGCTCAGCTGAACAGAGCAACGACTATACGAAATTCCACATGCGACTGGTCGACAAGCTCCGCAAGTCCTTTCGCAAGGACAGCAGCAAGCGGTCATGAGAACACGTCACATACACAAACAGCAATAACAACAGCAGCAGCAACCATCACAACAACAACAACCACAATAGCAGCGGCGGCGGCGGCGGCGGCGTCGGTGGTGGCAACAACAACAGCATTAATGGCTGGCAGTGCGACAGCGACGCTGGCAGCGCACAGCCGCTGCAGCAGAGCTCCAGTGTTGTCAGCCGTTTGGGTCGCCGCTTTAAGCGCTGCTGCCAAGCGTTCGGCGCAGCCGCTGTCGTTGCTGGCGGCGCAGCTGCGACTGAGCTGGACTTCACAGATGGCAGCGGTGGTGGCAGCGGCAGCGCCGAGCATCTAACTGCTGGTAGCCCGTACGCCATACGTCGCTGTCGACGTCGCTGCAGCAGCGGCAGCAGCATGAACCGTTTGAAGCTGCGACTGCGCCGATCTACCTCATCGCCAGGCTAAACGCAGCACGCAGCGGCAGAGAACTGCGCTTGCATTTGGGACAAGAATGGACACAAAAGAAATTCGAGAACGAAATTCGAACACGAAATTCGGCTATTCGAATGCTGGAAGGGCTGCGCAAGCGGCTGAATGACGGCGACTGCAGCGTTTGCTGCGTCTGCCGAGACCGAGAAAGGCGAAACGACAGCGCGAGGGCAAGCGCGAGCGCAAGCGTGGGCTGAGCGACGAATAACGGCAGTGACGAACGTTGAACGTACCCGAAACAGGTAGCGAGGACGCGGTGGCATGTTGAATGAGTTGCCAGCTGTTTGCAAATTGTTTTTTGAAACTACTTTTTTTTTGCTATATATTTCGTTAAACTATTTAAACATTTCACTTAAAAAATACATATGTTTTGATTTTAGAGAAGTTTTGCTTTCAAATACACAAAACTAATTGATGTAATGAATTAATGTGTTACTAAACTAATTATTATATATTTATATATATGTATACACACACAAATATATTTATATGTATTTACATATGTTTATGTACTTGAAGTTCGTGAAACAGTAAAAACAAAGGCTTCCACACACACACACACACACACACAGAAACACACAAACACAAGAGAAACCATAGAGGAAACACAAGCATTAGCATTACGACGGTTTCGCTACGAACACAAACACAAAGAAGAAGATGAAGAAGGAGAGGGGGAAAACTACACAAAATTGCAACTGCCAATTGCATTGTACAACAACAACAACAACAACAAGAACCACATGAAAAAAAAAACAGAAAACCAAACGAAAAGACACTAAAAATAAAACACAAGAATTTGTGCAAAACAAAAACGAAAATTTTCAAATTAAATTTAAGCGCAATTTAATGACAATATGTATAAATAAATGCATATATATGTATATATGTGTATCTATATATATGTATTGCAGGTTATATAAATTGTACAGATTTATTTACTGTTGCTGAGAAAGAGAAAACAAAAATTTACAGACTTGACGAAAATACATTATATAATAATATAGAAATATATACATACATATATATAAAGTATATTTGGTATATTATAAATACCGCAACATTTGTACCTATACATTATTATTAT
The DNA here is from genome assembly GCA_961210405.1 of Drosophila mercatorum. Taxonomy (NCBI): domain Eukaryota; kingdom Metazoa; phylum Arthropoda; class Insecta; order Diptera; family Drosophilidae; genus Drosophila; species Drosophila mercatorum. Next base: position 856,870 of record CAUIUS010000001.1, on the reverse strand, counting down.
TATTATTATTATTGTTTATATATATACATTTGTACTTATAATTTGTTAGTGATTAGCTCTTAATTTTATAACAAGCATACACAACACAACACAACAACAACAAAAACATCATTAAAATGAAAAAAATTAAAATAATAATAGTAAAACAATGTTTTGACTGTATAATTTCCCGGGGCTTTTGGCCAAATGTCACGCAAAAGCAACAGAAAGCGAACGAAAATAGAGAGAGCGAGTGAGAGAGAGAGAGAGGGCGAGAGCGAGAGAGATGGGTCTAAAGGTTGAATGCATGCCAAATGCGCAGAAAATGCGTTGGGCGCCAGCAGCATAATATGCCGCCACAAATTCAACCACCGACACCTGCCGGCACCAACACCACCCGCCCCACCGGCGCTGCAGTCAGTCGTTGGCATTTGTTCTTTAAACTGTTGTGGCATGCGGAAAACAGCGAAGGCGGCCAGAAAATCAATAGCCAAGACAGCAGCAAGCAACTGCTCGACGTGTGATACCCTGTAAAAATCAATTACAATAGGGCATATTAGTTACTAGCTTAACTATGAGATTTGCACGCAATTGATGTCAGCTGTCAGAAATACCCTGTAATTTACTTGGAACTGACTTGGCTTATGCATAAATTCTATATATTTCTAAATAGGCAATTAAAAAAACAAGTGTGTCTGGCCTTAATATATGTGTGCAATACCCTGTAAAGCATTCGTGCAGCTGGAGTTTGATAATTCGAATTCATAAACAAGTTGAAGCTTGTTTCTAGCTGATAAGTGGGCATATCCCACTGCAAACACCCTGTAAATTCAGAACTCTTGCTAAACAGCTGCTAATAGAGAGCCATGAAGTAGCTAAATTGAACTATCCTTGCTGCCACATGCCCTGTTAAAGATATCAGACTGGGCATATTGGCTTGGATGAAGCTTCATTATGTATACCAAATTCTCGCTGCTTATCAGTGTCGCGCACTTGAACCCAACTACGGGGTATCTTTGCAGCTTTGTTCTCCCAGCTGCGTTCTGAGCGCAGGCGATTAGCATGCCGATGATAGCTCTTAGTTGATAGACTTTAATGCTAATCAAGCCAGCGATTGAGCTGGAGACCTGTGTAACAATTCGCTAGCTATTTCTGATTTAGTACGAATTTGTCTTGGGTCGAGCATAGATTGGGATTGATACATATATATGGTATATATAGTAATAAAATCAAGTTAAAAGTGCCTTAAAAGCGATTTGTGTTTAAGGTAGGTTATTTTATAGATGCATATGAAAAGTGCTTGAAAAAGTCATATTTAAGACTTAAAGAAAAAGTTTATATATATATGTATATACATCATATATAATAATGATCATTTTTAAAAATATATATAAATATATAATACAAAAAACCACTTACAAAACCTGTCTAAGCTTAGCTCTTGCTTCTAAGTTGAGCTATTTTTAGATGTGTTCTACTTGCACCAGACAAACTGATATATCAGCTAACTATATATGTACATATATGTTTTTTTTTATTTAATTTTTAATATATTTGTTGTGTGCTCAATGTTTTCTTGAAAGCAGATTTCAGGTAAGCTCAAGAGCTATAATTTGATATTTATATATATAAATTTAAATATCTATAGGTATAAAACCTATATAACTTTTCTTTTGCAATTATATAGCCAGAAATTGGATCGAGACCCAGTTTTCTATCAATTGCCAATTGCCAAAAGAGCGAAAATGCCAAGAAATGAGTCCAAACATTTAGAATCGATGCTGAGAAGTGGACTTTGGTCCGGGGTACGAGAAATCTCTACAATGTATGTATAAGCAAATGGAACGATCTGAAGTGCTGTCACTTGTTGTTGTTGTTGTTGTAATAGTTGTTTTTTGTTGTCATTCAATTAGTCATATCAAGATTCGAATGGAATTGAATGCCAAGTGCAAGTGCAAGGCAGATATATGTATATATAGATATAGATATATATACTTATAGAGAAGCACACTCACTCTCTCTCTCTCTCTCTCTCTCTCTTTCTAGTCATATCTGTCTCTGTCACACTGCTTATCAGCGCTTTCTTATCGATTCGGTATAACCGGTTGAAGGCAGTTTTTTTTTGGGCTTGGCATATTTCAAATTCACATGACAGTAAACCAACGGACGGACAGACGGACGGACGGATAGATAGCTACGCAGTTGAGGATACACTAGCTGGATATACATACACACATGTACATATATATCTCTCCCTAGATATATATATGCCATGTTATGCATTCATAAATGTCAGCACTTGATTTACGTTCGGGTTTTCACTAACATCAATTGAATGATTGATGACGAGCGTAGGGCGAGCAGCAACGACGTCGACGTCGAATCAGGAGCGTTCCGATAATATCTAGATGATTCGGCTTGCTAATCAACAGCGAACAATACAAGTTCATCTCGCGAACCAGTTCAACTTGCAATTTTTCAATTATATTTCGAGCTCAATTGGTGGAACGATGAATTTTAGATATATTTTAATAGAAGTCTTTAGATAGATCATTGTAGAAGACTTTAGATATATTATAGTGGAAGAGTTAAGATATACTAAAATAGAAAAGATGTTATATATATTATAGTAGAAGATTTTAGACATATTATAGTGCAAGAGATTAAATATACTATAATAGAAAAGATTTTCTATATTATAGTAGAAGACTTAAGATACAATATAGAAAAAGACTTTGGGAATATAATATAAAATTTTCGATATATTATAGTAGAAGACTTTAGATATATTATAATAGAAGACTTCAGATATATGTATAATAGTAGAAATAGTTCAATTTGTTAGTTGAAGAAGTTAACAAGTTAAAAATTCTTTAGTTCGATTTGAAAGAACTAGTAGAGCAGTGACTTAGTTCTATGAAAGGGATACCCTGTTTTTCCTGATGAACTGCTAATACAAGCATATTAGCTCTAACCATACATAAAATATACTTACACCCTGACTTACCAATATCCATACCTATACCCATACCTATGTCCATACCTATATCCACTCCCATATACCTATACCTTTTCCTTTACGTTATACCCATACTTATCTATCTATCTACGAGTACATCGATAACCTACCTGTACTAGCCGTGCTTCTCTTTCTTCGTCTTGAAAACTAGTATCTTTATCCTAACTTCAAGTTTCAGCTTTATACAAGCTGATGGCATATTTTGGAGGTCTTCAGCTTTCTAACCAATTTCAGAAGAATGAGTATACGTATGCAAGCAAAGGCTACCTCGAAGTTCTTCCCTCTAAATAATGAACTTAACCTTGGAAACATACGAATATCAGATTAGTTTACTAGTTTCATATAGACGTAAATCGATAAGTTATCGATTGGGTAGGGTAGGGAAAAGGGTTGAATCGACGCTTCTCTGCTCATTGATCAGGAATAGGCGCATAAGGGCATCAGCCACGCCTCCTTTTGCCTGCTCCTGATAATTCGAGCATGCCCATTCGAATGGATTCAGAGAGTCTTAAATATATAATATATATAGATACATAATATAATATATTAGAATACTCGAAAAAAGAAAACTTCATCATAGTAAAAATTTAAATAATATATATAGCTTGTATATATAATTAACAGTTAACTGCGTTGTGGCTCATAAATTTTTGAAATAATTATTTTTTGGCCTAGCGAACACTTGAAGTTGTTATAGAAATTCTGAATTTATCGCCAAGTGGCGTTAATCATCGACAACGACGTTGACTCAATATATGGAGACATTTCCGATTGGTTCCATCAACTTGCTTTTTTATGCTCCATCAAACACTGCCAAATCGAATGCGTCTAATGAAATCTGCAATCCATTCGATACGAATAACACGTTATATCATAAACCACGTCTCTCTCTCTCTCTCTCTCTCACTCTCTCTCTCTTTCTCTGTGTTCTCTGTCGATCTGTTGATGTTGATGGTGCTTATTGTGCAACGCGCCAATTAAATTCTGTTTTCCTCAGCTGCTCACATCCCAGCTCATCGCCACCTGCCCGCGGTACCCCTGCCCACCCCTCACTACCACCCACCCCCGCACCTCCCATCACTCCACACGTTGTTGACTGAGTAGCATAATACGTGCCCAGCTCGTAATGCCATTGCTTATGTCCCCCTTTCATTCGAATACCCTGTAACGCATTCTCAGGTATAGGCATAGGGTATGGTAGGCATAAACAGTTTTTATGGCCGTTTTCTGCAATAACCGATTAGAGATAATCGATTTTAGGGCTAAACCCTACAAACAGCTGAGTTCAAGTGTTAAAATCCTTTTAGTTATGACCAAAATATATTTATAGGGTGTTTGCATAGCTTTACCATGAAAAGGTTCACGAACTGAATCAGTTCCAGTTCACATTTCATGCAATCAATCATTATGCAAAATAGATAAGGTATCTGGCAGTCGGATATGCCGCACTATAGACTTTGCTTGTTCTTATTTTATTCTTTGTCACTCGCTTGCGCGGACTCCTCGCCTCCTGCCGCTGCCATCTCGCTCTCGCGCACTTTGCGCCGTTCACAATAACAAATTGGGTCGGCCTTGACACGGGTTAAGAGTTGTTCTTGTTGTTGTTGTTGTTGTTGTTAATGTTATGCTTGTTGTTGTTGTTACTTTTCAGTTGCTTCGATACTATTCGCTAATTTACGACGCGGCCGAGGCCACTTTTCTGTTCTCGTCATTTCTATACCCTGGACTCACTGCAAAGTTGTGCAAAGATGGGGTATATTGGTGTGATGTGAATGAATGTACATATATATAATCCATATCTTATTAAATAGTCTAAAATATGCATAAATTTATCTTTATCTATATCTTTATCTTTATCGAAATATTTATAAGCATTAGTTCAGCTCTGGTTGCAGGGTATTTCTTCGTCAAGCAGCATCGCCTTAATACCCTGTAGCCATGAAATATGTAAGCGTAAAACATGTTTTGCTTGCACAATTATCTATCTATTCATTTGTCGGAATTCGGATAATTGGCTTGGTGACTCCGTTAAGACTTAAAGACTTTAACCCGAATATAGCTTTAGCCTTTCATACACGACCAATTCTAGGGTATACGTGATTTATATGATTTGAATTTTACCCGCTTTTTTACGTTCTTCCCGCAATTTATTAGGCTTTCACGATTATATAGTATATATGTATATATATATCCTTTCGGAAAGGGTAACTGCCGCCACTCCGTGCGCTAGCTCAACAGCAAACAGCAACAGGTTTTCTTTAGCCAGCAGCACGCAGCACCTCTCTCTCTCTCTCTCTCTCTCTCTCTCTTATTCGCTCTCCCTCTGTTTGCTTGTCTCAATCAATGTTAACTGCATGAATGTGTTGCGCGTGTTTCGTTCAATTCGCCAATTATCATTTTGCTCAACGATTTCGTGTTAGAGTCCGTTCGATTTGACCAGCAGAAGAAATCATCAGAATTTGCGCATCAATTGAATGCACATGCACACGCACACACCCATAACCACACATACAGAAATCTGCGCAGCGCTGTGACGTCATTAGCCAAACGGCAGTGACACTTGAGACGGCAGCCGCATTGACCCCAACCCCAAACTTTTCAGTTGAGTTGTCGTTCCAATGTCGTTAAGTTTAGAAGCTCTCGCACGCGCGCACTCTCTTCCCACTCTTGCACTCTCCCTCTCTTTGTTGTTGTTGTTGCTCTATGAGCTGCATTCAGTTATGCTCCGCATGTATAATAATTGTCGGCGTCTTACAAGCAGCGCTTATTGCACATGTGTGTGTGCATGAATGAATGCATGCGTGCGAGTGTGTGTATTTGTGTATGCGTTCGTTTCAGCGATTATCTAATTGCTCATTGCAACTTAACGAAAGTAAATACTAAAAGTGTGGCAACTATAAGACATGTTTATATCGAAATCTTGACGAAAGAAAGCAAATAATAATAAAAGTGAGGCAAATATAAAATATGTTCATATCGAAAATTTCACTTGGAGCACGCCCATTGCAATGTACAGTTGCCGCCATTGATGGCATTGTTGTCGTCTCCTACGTTTTGGCATCTTTATCTTGTTGTTTACAGATCGGCTAAAGATCAAGGCAAAGCGCCAGTGGCTAAAACGGGCTGTTGCCAAAAACAGAAGAGCAAAACAAACGCGAGGCTGTGTAAATATGTATGTACATACATACATATGTACATGTGTGTGTATGTGTGTGTGTTTATCTTTTATATCTGTTTACGTTACGTATTTGATTCTTACGTATTCAACATTTGTGCCCTGCTGATTCCCTTTGACGTCACAAATTCCACTGAGACAGGGCTCGGCACGTGCGAGACTCGCTGAGTGCCAAAAGGATGTATCGAGTTAATGGTGGGTGGTGGGGCTTGTTTTGATGATGTTCATCTAACGGTAAACACTGAGGCACACTCGACGCGTGGCCATTTTGCCATAAGCAAATTAGCCAGCAATAACGGAACTAAGTCACTAAGCGCACTTGAGTGCAGCGCAAATAGCAAAGAGGACAGCAAAGGATATGCAGGATCACGGAGCGCATTCGACACAGCGTTAAAAGCTCGCACAGTGGCGTCAAAACGACGAATATTTAGTGAAAATTTAAAATCTCTTTTATTACGTTTACTCCCTTCGATCGATTAAAGATATATAGATATATGTAAAGTTATCGCTAAATTTGAGTTGAGTGGAAAATACCCAAAAGCTCGCATGTGACACAGAAAACAATTGGACCTTAGGGTGAGGACTGCTGCAGAGGGGTTGCTGCCTGGATATGCCCATCGATTAAACAACGCCTTGTTTATCCTGACCTAGTCAAAGTTTCGACCCATGCGCAACTCTCTCTCTCCCTGCTTGTCGCTCTTTCTCCCTCTCTCTCTCTTTCTCATTCTCGCTCTCTGTGTCTCTCTCGCAGGAGCCGTGGTTTGCGTGCCAAAACTCACGTCAGCCGCAGCGGCGTCAACATCAGCAGACACTGTGGTTGCCTCCACGTCTGTGCCGGCAAAGATGACAAGTTATCCCCCTTCGCTCCCCCTGGCGGCCTCTGTGGCTGGAGCCGTGTCCAGCTTTCGTGTACAAGGATATTCCACTGTGTGTGTGTGACGCGTGTTTTGTTTTTATTGATTTTGTCTTTCGGGGGATTTACCCATTGAGAAGCATTCAGTTTCGGGTCAGGGCCCAACCCCTTATTGGGAACTTGATGTTAATGAGCTGTGAGCTCCTTTGAAAGCAAGCAGCTGGCAAGGACACAGCCCCCCCCCCCTACGCCGCCCAACCAATTATGATATTATAAAGTCTTACCGAACATTACGATTGTTTTGAAGCAATTATTTGTGGGCGTGTGTCCACAGTGCAAGTCCTCGAGTCCATTATCCTCTCCGTCTGTCTGTCTGTCTGCTCAGCTGTTCAACTTTTCCTCTTAATCGGCTTAGCTCCTCTTAGCAATGCGTCGAAAGCTTTAGTTGTCATCCAGCTGTATGTCCTTCCGGGGAATTGTGTGTGTAGCTAATGGACTCAACCCAGTGGCCGCTCATCATTAGCTGATTATAGTCTAAGGGGATTTAAAAACTAACTGTGCATAGCTGATGCGGCACGCACTGCGCGTGGAGCCCTCGCCAGATGTTATGCTCGACTTAAAAGTGGAATCCCTTTCGTACTGCCCGGCAGTACGGCGACTGGAGTGGCTCGGGTAGCTTCCTTTATTGAATAACGGAGCTGATTGATCAGCCACGCCCACTATGCACAGCACAGCTGAGCCGCCCACAGAGCAGCAGTTCTGCCTACGAGGCATCTGGCTGCGACTGGTGCTGGTTCTGCTCGTCGCACTCGGCGTGTGCCTGGCTCTATGGCTGATCCGTCGCTTTATCCAGGGCCCGGCTTATCGCAAGGCGAACCGCATCGACGGCAAAGTGGCCATCGTCACGGGCTGCAACACGGGCATTGGCAAGGAGACGGTCCTGGAGCTGGCACGCCGTGGCGCCAAGATCTACATGGCCTGCCGGAATCCCGTCCTCTGCGAGGAGTCACGGCTCGAGATCATGGAGCGCACCCAGAATAAGCAGCTGGTCAACTGCGTCCTGGATCTGGCATCGCTGGAGTCCGTGCGCCAGTTTGTGGCACGCTTCAAGGACGAGGAGACACAGCTCGATCTGCTGATCAACAACGCCGGAGTCATGGCCTGTCCCCGGACTTTAACCGCCGACGGCTTTGAGATGCAGCTGGGCGTTAACCACTTGGGCCACTTTCTGCTCACGAATCTGCTGCTGGATCGGCTCAAGCAGGCGGCGCCCAGCCGCATTGTGGTGGTAAGCTCGGTGGCCCATCTCTTCGGGCGCATCAATCGCGAGGATCTGATGAGTGAGCGAAAGTACAGAAAGCTAATGGGTGCCTACGCCCAGTCCAAGCTGGCCAACGTGCTCTTCACCCGGAAGCTATCGATGCTGCTGACGGGCTCTGGGGTTACGGTCAACTGCTGTCACCCGGGCTTGGTGCGTTCCGATCTGAATCGCCATTTCGTGGCGCCCGGCTGGTTTCTGGCCACCATCAGCCTACTCTCCCGCTACTTCTTTAAGTCGACGCAAGCCGGCGCTCAGACGCAGCTCTACTTGGCCCTGGATCCAGCATTGGCGGAGAGTACGGGCGGCCTGTACGCCGATTCTTTCAGGTGTCCGCTGGTGCCGTGGGCCCGGGATGTCGAGACTGTCGAATGGCTCTGGGCAGAGAGCGAGCGGCTAGTGGGCTTAACCCACTCGGCGCAATCTGTAAAAACGGTCTCCATAGAGCTCGTTGAGTAGGGCACAGTAGGGGCTCCACTTGATAGGGAAACTTTGATAGGGAAAATGATAGTTAGTCAATAGATTTAAGCCATTTTTTTTAACTGTTCCACTACTTTTGTTAGATTGTAAGCAAATCCATTTAATTCTTTTCTTATTATTAAAAAGAAACGAGTGTAGGGTATTTTCAAGTCGGCTTGCCTTAAGCACTGAGGCCGAAGTCCAATTTAGGTGATTCCAAGCCCTGCTCAGCGACTGGAAGCGACAGGCGAAAGAGTGACAAAGCGAGAGAGCCGCACCGACAGCGACGTCGGCGTCGACAGCGACAGCAGCAGCAGCAATCAAAACAAACAAGGCGAAGAAGCCGCAGAACACGAACAGACAACCAAAGCGGAATGCAAGCAAAGTTATTCAACGGCAGCGCTAAGACGACGCTGGCAGCGAAGCGAGAAAAAATAAAGTAGTTTCAAGTGAAAGTCGAAAGCATAATTCCAAGAGAGGCAGCAAGAAAAGAAATTAAAGCCAGCAACAACAATGACGAGAGAGAGAGACAACTGTAATGGGAATAGCAGGCGAAGGCGAGGCCATGTTCGTCTGGACGGCGACGACGACGCTAGCGTCGACTGCGACGCATGCACATGCATAAAGTTATGTTAATAACGGACGCCAGTTGAGTCGACAGCGACGCCGCTTAAAACTATATTCAGGTTATTTTGACGTGTTAGCGATCAAGCCGCTGGAGCCATGGCAATCGGGAGCCGCTGTTTGTTTCAGTTGGCTAAGACCGCGCGAGACGCTTGGACGCAACGGTAACAAGAGCATCGCAGCAAGACAATCCCGACAAGCAGAGATCCACGCAGATCGAAAAGTGTGTGAGAGAGAGAGAGTGAGGGAGAGTAGCCGGCATCGTTTCGTCAAGTGCTTCTTAAGTCAGCTCTTGCCGTCGTTGTTGTTGTTGTCGTCGTCGACCAAATGTGTGAAATTAGCGCGTGAGGAAGTGCGGCGACAAAAGAAGAGAACAAGAAAGAAAAGGGTCAGCAGAGGTATGTACATATACATGTGTGTGTGTGTATGTTGGCAAGTGAACGAAACAATTTCGAAAGTGTTGTTTTCGAATGAGCCATATATAAAAACATGCATTGCCATGTTATCGAAAGGCATGCGCTTGTCGAGCTTCGATAACAGTGGCGGCCGTTAAATTTAAATATAGAAAATAGTTTGAATGGAATTTCGCGTGAATTCATGTGTCAAATAAAAGTGTTATGTTGCGAGAAAATGATTTCTCCTAACTAATTACAGGCCAAAACTATTGGCATTCGCTTAGACGAAAACCTGATCGATAACTATGTCAAGTTGAAGCAGCTTAATTATCAACTAACAATCATTGTTCATTGTACGTCGGTGTACTGGCAATGGAAAAAATGCATATATAAATACATTACATAATAATAGCTATAGATAAATATGTAAAGTTAATTGAATAAGGTTATCGATATCTTTTAATTATATGTATATTACACTTTCAATAGCTTTTTCGAGTTTGTTTATTAAAGAAACTTAGATTGTTAGAGTCAAAACCCACAATAACTACTTGTTAAACTTATTAAAATCGATAACAGTTGATTAGCGTATATCGATTAAGTATAATTGTAATAGATCGATAACCATAACGAATTGCAAATGCCAATACAATAATATTAATAGTTATCAACAACATGGCACATATATAGCTTAAAGATTATATTAAAATATCTATAACAATGTCGAACTGCATATATAGATTAAGAAATTTTTACAAATATCGATAATATGATAAGTGGCATATTTCGATTAATTATGTGTATGCATTTATTCATTGAGACTCAACTTAGTTAAATACATTAATCGATATATTTGTGTATATCGATATTTGATCGAACTTTCTCATTTATAGATTAAGGGAATCGATTACTCCACTCTAACAAGCCTACTTAGTATATCAAACATACTTCTATAGATAAATATACATTATCGATAACACTCGTGATCATTAAATCGATTCTTTCTCGCCCCCAGGCACATCGCACCTTCGTCCTTCCAATCCGCTACCAGATACAGCAAACGCTCACACACATAGCCCACACCCACACACACACGGATACAATCTAAAGTCGCGTCCTAGCTATGTCGCAGGCTGCCACGCCCACGACAACGACGCCTGCTTACGACGACCCAACTGCCGAGGCGGCCGAGAAAGCGCTCTGCTTCCGCGGCATCTGGGCCTGGCTGGTGCTCCTCTTGCTGATCTTCCTCTGCGTCGCGTTCGTCATGTGGCTGCTGCGCAAGTGCATCCAGGGTCCGGTCTACCGCAAGGCGAACCGCATCGACGGCAAGGTGGTCATCGTCACGGGCTGCAACACGGGCATTGGCAAGGAGACAGTCCTGGAGCTGGCACGCCGTGGCGCCAAGATCTACATGGCCTGCCGAGATCCGGCGCGCTGCGAGGCGGCCCGCATCGAGATCATCGATCGCACCCAAAACCAGCAGCTGTTCAACCGGAGCCTCGACCTGGGCTCGCTGGAGTCCGTGCGGAACTTCGTGGCGCGCTTCAAGACGGAGGAGACGCGCTTGGATCTGCTGATCAACAACGCCGGAGTCATGGCCTGTCCGCGCACCCTGACCGCCGATGGCTACGAGCAGCAGCTGGGCGTCAACCATTTGGGCCACTTTCTGCTCACGAATCTGCTGCTGGATCGGCTCAAGCAGGCGGCGCCCAGCCGCATTGTGGTGGTCAGCTCGGCGGCCTACTTGTTCGGAAGGATTAACCGCGAGGATCTGATGAGCGAGCGCAAGTACAGCAAGTTCTTTGGCGCCTACGCCCAGTCGAAGCTGGCCAACATACTGTTCACGCGGAAGCTATCGACGCTGCTGAACGGCACCGGCGTAACGGTCAACTGCTGTCATCCGGGCGTGGTGCGGACGGAGTTGAATCGCCACTTCGCCGGGCCCAACTGGACGAAGAGTGCGCTGAAGGTGTTGTCGCTGTACTTCTTCAAGACGCCACGCGCTGGGGCGCAGACCTCGCTGCGCCTGGCGCTGGATCCGGGGCTGGAGTGCTCGTCCGGCAACTACTATACGGACTCCATGCGTTTTCCGCTTGTGCCCTGGGGCCGGAACGTGGAGACGGCCGACTGGCTGTGGCGCGAGAGCGAAAAGTTCGTCGGCCTGCCGCCCATCCAGAGCGGCCCAAACACTCAAAATGGCCAGAATGGAGCGCGTCCAGCGGCGGCTGCACCTGCCGATGACTCAGTGGAGACGGTCGTGGTCGATCGTCCTGCCAGTTAGGGAAATGGCCCACTTGAGCACTGCATCCAGCTCTAAAAACCAGTTTACAGTTTGTTTTTTTTTTTCATCTTTTTTTTTAAGAATCTAGCCGCAAATTGGAGACAAGGTGTATGGATACAAATACACATGCATACATACATAATATAATATATATACACACACCTACACATATACTTACACTTACACATGTATGAAGCATAATTGAGCCGTTTCTTTGCGTGTAATTTTAAGTTGCGTACTCAAAATAAACGTAAAATTAAGAACAACAAAAACAGCAACAACTGAACGAAAGTGGCAAAGTGGGCGAAAACAAAAGCAAATTCATTGAATTTGCCGCCGTTTCAGCAGCAGCTGCCGCCGCCGACGTCGTCTTCTTCTTCTTCTGCTTTGTCTCTCGGTCGCGTTCGTTCACATGCCATTAACGCAAGCAAAAGCAAAAACAACAAAAATAACTGCAAAGAAAAGAAACGAAAAAAAGCGCAAGCAACAGCATCGAGAGTGCAATTAAACCCATGCAATGCCCGGGGGGTCGTTTTGGTCCGCCAGCTTTAGTTTGGGATTATCGTATCATATGAGTGTGTGTGTGGGCGCCTAAGCTGCTGGGCTTTGGCCATAGCTGCTTTTAGTCTCTGGTCAGCAATTAGACACGCCTAATGGAGACTTAGCACGGCTTATGGCCATTATCAGAGCGGCACAAATGGCGCTAATGTGCTTTGATTTTGCGACTACTCTAAGGGCCAGAAATACTTTTTCATTTTTGCATACTACCAAAATGTGTTTGAATTGTTCTTTGGGCGGACCACCTAAGGGTTAAGCAAGAACAGAAAGAAACAAAAACTGAACGAACTGCGAACAATTACACAAAAAATTGCATGGAAAATTCCATTCGATGTGTGTGTGTGTGTGTGTGTGTGTGTGTGTGTGTGTGTGTGTGTATTTCGGTTGTGAGCGCCCCTTCAAATACACACACATACATATATACATATGCAAAAGCAACTCAGAACCCTTACTTAAATGTATCTAGCATTGAGTTTATTATTATCTATGAGGTTTGGACATATGGAAAGTCCTATTAATGCATACAATTGTGTGCATGTTCATGCATACAATTATATGTATGTATACATGTACATACATTCGTAAATATACTCACGCATATGAATGTATGTAAATTTCGTTCATTTACACATGCTTACACATGCAATAGCTGGCAAATCTGCATACGATCTGTTGCCCGAAAAAGAACAACAACAACAAAAGCAAGCATAGCCAAAATGCATATGCAAATCTTAACGAAAGCTTCTTAATCAGCCATCTGGCAACGCCCTGCTAATTATGCCAAGCCATATACGCACATACGCTAAAAAAGAATAATGCAAAAAAAAAACAATACACGAAATAGCAAAAAACTTTCCACACATATAAATTTGGACGAGAAAATTCAATTTTTGCTCTTTCAGCAGACGACATGTTGCAATTTGATATGGAATATGTCATTTTCGCACGTACTGTTCCAGCGAGGGCCAGCCACATACGCAGGTACACACATACATATATATGTATGTATGTACATATGCTCAGACATACTATGAAGTAATTTTTCTTGTGGATATGATAAATTTGATGCTTTAAATGGAGACTAGATATGCTACATAGTATGTATATATGTACATACATATGTATGTATGCATAGGAAAAGACAAATGTAGATCGAGTAACGGGCGCAGCTGTTTCAGATATTTGTCATCTCTGTCTTCACTTACGTACTTACATATGTACATATGTGTGTGTGTGTGTGTAATCCGTAATGCATGTAATTCGCTATCTTGCACATCAAAACTAACTACATATACTCACAGCAATAGTTTATTGCAAATAAACATTGCATTTTATGATGCAATTGTCAATCGCGAGATAACGAAGTCGGTTAGAAATGCAGCGCAATGAGCAGCAAGTATTAAAACGCTAAGGCCCTACCGCAACGCAGTCGAATGAATATACATAGTACGAACAAACATACATACATGCAGTCTTTTCCAGCTATATATACGTGCATGCATGTGTGTGTATGTATGTATGTATGTATTGTGTTTATAGCGCCTATTTGCATTTTGCAACGGCAAACGTGACTGAATTGGCACATTCTGAATCATTGACTCTGCCTCCTTCCCCTCTCTCTCTTCTCTCTCCCTTCCACTCTTTCTTTTTCTCTCTCTTGAGATAGCGCAGCGCATATAAAAACTTTTGCCACTTAATATGCATTGCTTATCGGGTATTTTGTGTAGTTTTGTATATATCTAGATAAAAATTGAATTTTATTATAGACCAAATAATAGTTGTATTATGTCATATATAAAACCCTAATAAAATTAAAAGATTCAGAATTCTTTTCCAAATTTTTTTTTATTTAATTGTACTATTATTTTTAATTATACATATATAATAAGACATTATTTTATACATAATTTTATTTTTTAAGATATATTTTATTTCATTTTTCTTATACTTTATTTTAAACAGTTTCAGTTTTTTTTATTTTATTGTATTATTAATATTTATTACGATATTTAATATATATAAATATTTTATTTAGTTTAACTTTATTTTTAACTATTATTTATTTATTTTTATTTGATCTTTCTTTTAAGTTTCTTCTAGATCCTTCGGAAAGAGTATTCAATAGTCGACTCGCCTTGTGGGCTACATTTGCTTAACTGTTTTCTTTTTTGTTGCTATTTTCAGCTCTCAAAACAATTTGCAATTATGAATTCGTAACACTTGTTGTTGCCTCGTTTAAATATGTATGTTGTGCTCAAGTTGAGTGATTCAGCTGGCATCTAACGGTATCGCCAGCAGCTTACGTTGAATGTGCGCAATTCGATTGTTTGCCATTTGTCATTCTCTCTCCGTTCTCCGCTCTCCACTCTCCACTCTCTGCTCTCCACGCTTATCGCCAAAGTCTGCAACGTGTAAAAAACTGCAAATGACGTTTTCCGATCTTCAAAGCTAATTAACTAATCATTTTTGAGTCCCCCAACCCATATGTACACATATGTATATATATGTATATAGTATATAACAGTGGAAAAGTTTTTAATGGGGTGTACAATGACTGCTTGCTTTCAGCTGTGGAAATCTAGCTAAAATTAATGGAAAACTTTTTCACGTGATCTATAAAAAACGAACATTATTACTACTCTATAATGCCACGCTTATTGAGTTTTGTTGGCCCATACACCCCCTATACATATACATATACTAAATACACTCAGTCAAACAAATTTTTGTGCTTAATAATATGTTTTTATTTGAACACAACATTGCTACACGAATCAAACAAAATAACAAAGTGAAACAAAAATTTTCGTTATTTTTACTTGAGTTATAAAGGGAGAGAAACCTTTTCGCCGCTTTTATCCTTTTCGAAAACGCAAATTTTTGTCAATTTTATTCAAATAATAGCGGGCACCAAGCATTATCGCCATTTTTTACCGTTTTCGAATTCAAAATTTAGGCGCATCTCTAGAAGCAATATGTCAAGAAGCCTGCGTAATGTGCGAACGGTAAGTGCATACATACATACATATGTACATATATGTATATGATTTGTATTGCTTATAATTAGTGATAAGCATATGTATCTGAATCATTCGTTTTGCAACTGGCACAGAAATTCGCTTAGCATCGGAATTGCTTGGCAACTTGACAAAAATGTGTTTTAATCATAAATTAACATGCAACAAGCAATTGCACGATATACACATGCATGCACAATCATACATACACACATACATTTTCATATACTATATCTGTTATATGTTTCATTGGTTTAATATTATAAGAAAATATCGCGTCGCGTCGCGTCGCTTTTTAAAAGTTGGCGCTGTATCTTGACAACAGTTGTGACACAGTTGCGCATACTGAACGCTTGTCAGTCCACAGTGCTGCCACCTTTTGAAGTTTGCGTACGTAAGAAAGCTTTGCATATGTGTAAAGGCGCTTTAAAGGCAATTTATGTGAAAACAAAAGTTTCAGCGAGTTTAAATTACTTGCAAAATATTGTTTAATTGTTTGCCAATTGAGTTGAAGGTGTTTCTTGTGCTAACGTAATTTGCGTTGCGTTACGTTAAATGAAAAGTATGGCGTGTGCGTGCGATACGTAACGTAATGGTGAAAAACATGAAGCAGCCAACTTAACGTTGTGACGATAATTACCAAAAACAACGCAGCATTCGAGCCAGTGTGACCATTACTAGACGATGTTGCCACAATCGACGAAAATTGTGATATTGAAGTGGAAGAATTAAACTTGGTGGCAAGAAAGTCGCGAAAGAGTGTTGACTATTGTAAGAAAAAAGTATAATTTGAACGCGCCAAAAGTAATTTACCAACTAAGCGCATTGTTTACAAATATTTTACAGTGCCTGCGGCGACAACTCAACCGAACTGACTTAATGCTAAACGTAACTGACTTCAACTGACACACGCACACAAATCAAAAGGAAAAAAATTTTTTTTTTGCTGGAAGAGACGTACGCCACGCCGCGCCGCATTAAGAAAACAACAAATTTGTGTGTGTTACAACGAAGTCGCAGCGACAATTAATATTATATAGCTCAAATATATATATAATCTAAACAAGAAATATATATATATATATATATACACAAAAGTGTATATATATATATAAATATATATACGGCGAAATGAACTCGAAGCGTATAAAATACACAACACTGTCCAGCCCGACAGATGCACCGTCCAAGGAGGAAATCGTGCCAGTTATCATACAGCATGAGGCAGAGGACGTAGACGGGAGTGGGGAATCGACACAGTATACATATGCGTATACGACCACCGAGGACGACGACACTGAGACCGCTGTGGTCACGCTCAGCGATCGCGATCACGAGGCATTGGCCAATGCACAGGAGGTGATCATTGACGAGAACGGGCATGCCGTCACCTTGCAGCAGCTGGTCGAGAACAGTACCGTCGAGGAGGTGGAGACCATTGAGCAGGGCGACGGCACACACACCATCTTGCACATTGTGCCCAACATGGAGGACGACGAGGAGGAAGAGGAGGACGAAGAGGGAGAGCCACTTGAGCACGATGAGGACGAGATTGTGGGCGTCGAGCATGAGGAGGGCGATGAGCCGGACGACGAGGAGGACGAAATGGGCTCCATCGTCTTCGAGGGCACCATCGATCACAGCCCCGAGTCGGACTCGCAGTCGCGCAACAAAACCTTCTATTGCCCCAACTGCGGCAATTGCTACAGCGCCGCCGGCTCCCTGAAGCTGCACATGCGCGCCTGCCTGCGCCAGCGCAACGAGGTCTCGGCCGAGGACCGCAAGTGCAAGGTGTGCAGCAAGATCTTCAACTCGGTGGCCTATCTCAAGGAGCACATGATGCGCCACACTGGCGAGCAGCCGTATCGCTGCACCCGCTGCTATCGCAAGTTCGTCGACGAGACCAAGTACAACACGCACATGGACTCACACAAGCACCAGGATAAGCTGGAGGCCGAGGCCGAGGCTCTGGCCGCCCAGCACGGCGGCAAGAAGGTGGTCGTCAAGGAGTTCACCTGCTCCTTCTGCTCACAGAACTTCACCGTCGTCTTCGACGTGGGCCAGGTGAAGCGCCGCTACGCCTGCGACACTTGCCGCGACAAATACTCAAACGCGGAGGCACTGCGTCAGCACAAGCAGCAGGTTGAGGAGAAGCGCGAGTTCAGCTGCGAGCGCTGCGGCCGCAAGTTCGTCTTCGAGGGCTTCCTCCAGCGCCATCTGCCCACGTGCGATGGCAGCATCAAGCGGCGTCGCGACATGAAGTAGAGGTGGCAGCAACGTGATGGCAATTGGCGGCGCAAGCGCAAAAGATCTGACAAAGCACGCGAATGTGATTTAGAGGAAGAGGTGGAGCAGCAGCACCAGCAGCTGCTGGAGGGGGAAGAGGTCCCGGAGCAGGAGATGGAAGAGGAACACGTGCTAATATCGCCACCAATACGTTACGTTGTTATCAAACAGGAAGAGCTCGAGCAGCTGGAGGAGCAGAATGTTGATGAACAGCAGCAGCCCTAGAGGCTGAGCCAATGAAACATGAACACACACACACACACACACATACTGAGACACACATACACACACACACAGAGACGGTTTCTTTCTTCAGCACACATAGACTTGGACATGGACGGCGGAAGGCAGGAGGAAGTTCTAGTTAAATACTAGCTTATAGACAGTCCCATGCGCCTCCAGCTGGCAATATAATCAGACACACACACCCACACACACACACCGATTCATGCTTGCCTAGCTGGAGGTTGCATTCCATACATATAAATAAATATATATATGCATATATGTACATAAATATATATCAAAACACACACGCAGAAACAAATACATGCACATGAGCAGTAAAATCGAAGTCTATATATGCATATATCTATTTATATATATTTATGATTATTTTTTTTAACTATGTAATATTTATAAGAATTTGTTATGGAGGAAGTATCGAGGCAGACACCGACAGACCTCTCCCTGGATACTAGGCTGGCAGAGCCTCGACTAAACCCACTGGATCACACACACACACACACATACACACTGATTGATCATACACACATTCACACACAGTCACCTCAAGAGGTATGCAAGAGCATATCACCACCCAATAGTACTACTATCTGTAACTAGCTTCACTCACAGATTCAATAAAAACACACACAAAATGCGAAAGAAAGAAAGAAACACGATACAACACGAAAAGCAACAAAAACAATCTTTCCATATAATAAAAATATATTTTATAATATAAAAAAAGCAACAACAAAAATAAAAAAAATAATTGCAAACTTGAGCTTAGCTGGAACTAAAACTGTCTGTCCGAGTCGGAGTCTGTATATATTGTGGAGATATACATATATAATATGAATATAGATTATGGATATTACCGATATATGCCATACTATTTATATATGCATATTATGTATGTATATATGTGATGGAAGTATAGATATATCCTATATTATGGATATATAGTAGCACAATATATGTATATATAATTGATATATGATCTATTTTAAATACACTTTATCGATATATGCTATATTATGAAGATATATATAATGAATATATCATATATTATGCATTGTATAGTGGCATAATAAAATATTTCTTGATAAATAAAAGAAATACAGTCGACTCTCAACTCTCGTTATTTCGAACTTCGAGGGGCTCTTAAAATATTACGAATAGAAAGAAATATAAAGAGATTTTACAAGGGACTCGTGATAAGTTTGAAGTAATGAGAGGTTCGAGGTTTGACATAACGAGAGTCGACTGTATAACTGAATATTTGAGTGCAGCTGGAACTGTCCGTTCGTACTATGGATCTATATACATATATGTGCTATATTATGGATATATATACCATATCATATAGAGAATAGAGGGAAATAGAGTCCCAACACGCTCGACAGCCCAACCATATATACACATATATTATATATAACATTTGCCTCAAACTCCACGAAAACCCTTCAAGAATGGATCTATGCGATATTGCTCAAGTCTAACTGAAATATATATACATATTTATATATAGCATACCCAGAACACATTAAACTACATATAGTCATATATATGTATATCTCGCCATAACTCAGCTGGTTAGCAGACTTTTTTCGTGGCAACTCGTGAACATTTCTCGATTCCGATTTCAATTTCTCGAGAGAAAAGAAAAAACAAACAAACTTGATATTCTCAATTGTTGTACATTAAGTATTATTGATTCCGGAGGTGCGCTTGGGCGCAGCTACAAGTGAAATTTGTTTGGTTTTTATATAATGTGCATTAACTAATTTAAACAGACGTTGCGGGAGGAGCAAGTGCAGCAGCTGCGGCAGCTCCTCTCCTGCTCGTAGCGTTCGCATTCGCATTCGCTTACGACCAGAGCTTCAGATGGGCGCGCTTAGCATAAGATTTCCAGTCGGAGTGGGCGTAGAACTCCTTGAATATGGGCGTGACTAGGGTGTCCTCGGGCAGTGTCTTGAACACGGGCTCACCATACCAGGTGCCCACCTGCCAAACAGGAAAAAAAACGAGAATTTTAGACACAGTCGGAAAGGCTTCTATTCCGCATTTACCTCCCAGCCGGGCACGTTCTTCATGAGCTCAGCCTCCTCGTCGCGATTGCGGCGCAGCTGGCGCAGGAACTCACGGTCGCGCTCCGCAATCAGCACCGGGAATATGACATTCTGAGCCGAGCGCATCTCGATCTCGTCGCGCTTCACCTTTTTCGCCGTCAAGTAGTAGATGCCCAGACCCACTGTGGTGACGGCCACATAGGCGCCAATCATGGTAAAGCCTGCAACAGCATACATATATATATATATATACATATAGAGAAAGGTGCACACGTATGCGCTCGAACGCACCTGTGAAATAGCTCTTGGGTGGCACGCGAGCGAAGGGAATCTTCTTGTAGCCACCGGGCGGTGGAAGGTCCTGTTTGGGGGTCGCATGCTGCACGGCCGTCGCCATGTTGGCTGCTGCAATGTACATGGATGAGTGGTGATAACATTTCCCTCTCTATAAATACACATAAATTACGACTTACACTTGATAATTTGTGAGTAAAATAGGAAATCTGTCAGTCAAAATTTCACGACGCCTTTTGCATAACAAGCAGCGCAATGTGACCACAGCTGATTACTGGCAAAATACCAAAACAAGAAATTACCCAACACAGCACTCAATATTTTCATATGATCTAATTATCAAATTTCCCTTGATTGGAGAGTATTGTATTTGGTATTAATTATTTCCATTTCATAGTTTAAATCATGTTTGACACAGCAAATTGACAGAACTTTTAATACCAAAACTATAATTAAAAATTCTGGCATCTCTCACAGCTGACAGCTTCACTTGAAGTTTTCAGCCATTGAAACTTTTTCACTTTTCTATGTTTCAAACTTGTTTGCTAAAAATATATAAGTACTGTTTCTACGAATATGGCATATTTGCATAAGCTGCTTACTTTCGATTGGTGTTCGGTATTACTGCAGCAACATCGCTTCATGAAGAAGTATGTTTCGCACCCAAAGCCGCAATGTGCTCAAGAAGTCAAAAAGAACGTCTTTGTTGTTCCAGAAGAAATGAAGGTAGGAAAATCAACTTTGACATGGGCAAATAGCTGGTAAAAACAAATTTAAAAATGATTTAAACATTACGCGGGTTTCGCTTCTATCAGCTGTTTTTTGTGTAGGTGGTACCGCATTTCGCTCGTATGCTGCATTTATCGATAATACAATTATCATGCATGCTCAGCGAAATAAACAAATAATTGTTATAAATGTAATGCTTAGTTAATTTAACTACCTGCAGGGATTGTTTACCAGTTCGACGATCTTATAATCTTACTGAATCAATTCGCTAATAGTCAATGAGGATCTGCAGGTACAATAAAAACTTATCGATATTGGCCACAACAGCAACAGCAACAACAACAACGGCGAAATCGACTGCGTGCAACTGAAAGCCAACCAGCCATTCGAATTCGAATAATGTTTTAACATTCAGTTGCCGCGCAGCTGCCGTATAGGAAGGGAGAGTAGGAAACTTTTTTCGCTCGCCGTACAAACGCCACAAGAAAAAGAACATTTCCAAATTCTTCACTGGGGGAAAGCAATTTTTTTCTGTGTGTGTGCGTGTTAGTGTTTAAAAAAGAACACAGCGTTTGAGTAAACTTCTTCTCAAATCGACCAGCCAAATTAGCATAAATCATGTCGATCGTTCGCATTTCTGCACGTAAATTTGTCGACGCACAGGTGAGTTTCCCCTCCCCAAAAGAAAAACTACTGTTAACTCAACCCCAACCTTGACTATGTAATAACTGTAACTGTGAAATGCCAAACAATTCGCACGCTACGCTATGATGTGGTGGTTGCCAAAGGATCCTCACACTCTCTCAAGCGTGGCTTGCCAGCAACGCCGCCGCCGCCGCACGCACTCACACAGCCATACAAACACCACGCTCGCTAAGTACGTGTGTGTGTGTGTGTCCACGCGTTGTTGTTGGCAAAAGAAGCGACACGCCAAAAATTCAGCCATGTGCTTGTGATTATCATAAAAAAAAGTAGAACTGTTGGGCGCAGAAAAAAAAACATTTAATTGGCTGCGTCGCATTGTTGCTAATCTAATGGCCAAAGCAAAATATATTAGCAGTTGTAAATATTCGAGTCGCCAGATATGTATTTTTGCTGTGTGCTAATTTTCCGGCAGTAGTGATTACATAACCGAGCAGAATTTTCACTTGGCTAAAATAGCGAAGCGCGAATCTTCTTTATAAATAAAACTCTCACCAAACGCAGACGCAGTCGCAGCAGCAGCGAGCAGCGCAGTTTGAGTTTAATGAACTTCTTCATCTGCTGCTGCTGCTGCTGGCGTCGTTGCCAGGCGCATCTGCCCGTTGTGTCATTCATTTATTAAGCCTTCCTTTTTAGTTTTTGTTGTTGTTGTAATTTCCATAAACGTGTCTCGTTCGCTTTGAATTTGGCTTAAAACCACGCGGCGTCTCTGGCCTTACGTCTTGTAATCTTACAACAACAAAAACAACAGCGGTGCGACGCTCTCTCAAAGAGCGGCTCTCACCAGCAGCCAGCCGCACTCACACACAGTGCTGCCAGATTTTCAAAAGCTAAATCAACAAAACAAATTGCTGAAAACAGCTAGAAAAGGCCATTTAAAGCTACTTCTTAGAGTGAGCAACAAAAACCAGTCAAGTATGATATTATCAAGTTAGGCTCCCACTGAGATAATATATTTTCAGCTATTGCACTTTTATTTATCAAAGAAGTTTTATTTAATCTTTTAAGTAATAACAAAAGAGCTGTTAACTAATTTCAATTTATTTAATATAAAATAGTTTAATTTTGCCTCTCAAATAAATCGAAACTATTTTGGCCATTTAATAGCTAGAAACTAGCTGTTTGAGACAGCACTACGTACAGGTAGCTGTAGCATTTGCTATTTTTCTCTCTCTCTCGCGCTGTTGCTATGGCTCTCTTCGTTTCCAAAGCGCGTCACGTGTTGTTGTTGCTGCTGCGGCTGCTGCTGTCTGCTCTCTTTTGCATAGGAGATGCGCCGTTTCTGCTGCCAAATGTGTTTTTGTCTGCATTTTCCTTTATTGTTGTTGCGCCAAAAAGATTGTCCGCCGAATGACCTTTAAGCAAAGAGCGCAGCCAACCGCCCAGCAGCTCCTGCAAAAAGCAAGAATAAAATAACAAATTTAATCGCCACGTATGTGCAGAACTATACTCACTCTCACACACACACATACGTACATACATACAGTGAGTATGTGCGGGTTATGTAATGTCGAAAAATCAGCACACAAAACTTGGCAAACGTTATTTTTTTTGTTTTCTTGTAACTGAAAAATCAATACAAGGCGCTTGGGCACGCCCACAAGCTCACACACACATACAATAGGCTCAAAGGACGAGCCTCCTTTGCAGCTCATTGTTGTTGGGGTGTTTTCGCTGTTGGGCAAGAGCGAGATAAATAGAGAGAGAGAGCGCGAGCAAGAGAGCGCAAGTGAGATAGTGAGCGTTTGCATGTGACGCAAACAAAATTCGATGCGTAATACGTTAAAAGTTAAATAATCTATTTTGCGCTTTCGAAATGTTATGCATGCGCCCGCCCAGTTCTTTGGCTCTCAGATCGCCGCCTTTTCGTCAAATTGGCGTGGCGCCAAAAAACGCGCAGCAAATGCAAACGTCCTTCACACTGTTGTTGTTGTTGTAGTTACTATAAATATGTACGTATGTATGTGTAAATAGGTAAACGATTGTAGGGCTTGGGCTATTTGCAATTCTCTTCCGGTTAAAAATTTGTAGTGAAATACTTTCGGCTTGCAAATATACAGATTCTGCTGTGCTCACAAACAATGCCAGCAGCGGCGAATCATAGGCAACAACATGACACGCAAGGCCTTTGAGCAGCGGCAACACTTGACGTCCGGCCAACTTAATAACAAACACGCGAAATTTTTTATCGCCCAGACGCTAATACGTCACGATAGGCGGCCAGCGCTTACGTAAAAGTTTGTCGTTAGCGTTGCGTTTTTGCCCTTTTGGCAAATGCTTATGTATGTGTATGTGTGTGTGTGTGTGTGTGTGGGTGGCAAGCAAAGGTTGAGCTCTCTGCTTTTAACAGCTGATCGATCAGACGATTGCATAACAAGAATGTCATTCATTTGTACCCAATTTAAATTCGAATTCGAATTCGAGGAAATTTTCAAAATGTCCCAAAGCAAACGGAAAAAGGGAATTCAAAAATTTCCCAAACAACTTGAGGCTTAACAAGGGATAAAAAGAAATTTATTTCTCATATTATGCACTGCTCTCTGTACATTTCCACGTTTCTCAATGTACATAAATTAAATTGTTTGATTTATGGTCGTCGTTGTCGCCTAATCTTTAAATGCTCGTGCCAATCCAATCTCAAGTGGCTTCAATTTTTGGAGAGCGCCCACCTGCACTTTAGCGCTGTTTCTGCTCTCGCATTTCGTTTATTTATTTGCGTTTTGCCATTTCAAAGTTGCCAAAAAAAAATTCCCGAGATATTTAAAGTTTTTTATGCTCGACCCGCGCCTCAGATAACAACAATGTGTGTGGCGTCATGGAAAGTTTAAATGGTAATGAAATTGTCGCCAATGATAGCTGTGATAAGGAGAAAACACTGCAAGATTTGATTTGGTCATGTGATGTAATCGTCTGCCAGAGAGTCTGCCAGAGGGGCGGGGCGGTGTCTCCCATTCAAAATTGCACTCTCATTTGGGTGTTGCCTTACGTTCTATTTACATTTACAATCATTGCGGTCCCGCTAATACAGCCCCACATCCCATGAAGCTTAACTGATAAGCATGACAAATTTGTGTGGGGGCACATGATCGAGATCGAAATCGGAACATACGCAGCCAACAGAGAAATACGTTCGATGTTCGTGAGCTGATTGTAGAAATTATATATATATATATATATATATATATATATGTATTTATATGTAGCTACATATATACCCACTACCCATTATAATGGCAAAAGAAAACAAAAGCGCAAAACGGAAAAAGCTGAACGACGGACGGCAAAGTGTTAATTTGATTAGGTTCAACGATAAACGAATATACATATACTGCACATAATATTTATAGAGTAGAATGCGATACCCCCATAGCATTCAGAGTTCAAGCATTTGCATAGTTTTCGCCTAACTAATGAAGCTATCCAATCAGATCAATTGCAAATATCTAATCATAGCGGAAGGGAGACAGAGAGAGGAAGGGAGAGATACACAGCTTTGACGCTAGCCCTAAGGCTATCGGCTTACAACTGAAGAGATCCAATCGAAACCCTTGAAAATTACTTATCTGAGAGAGCGAGAGAAAGATAGAAGGGCTATCGGCTTACAATTGAAGACATCCAATCGGATCAATTGTATATATCAAATCAGAATGGAGAGAGAGGCAGAAGCAAAGCTTTTTTGATTTCGGCTTACTTAGCAGAAATCCAATGAGAACCCTGGCAAATATCTAATGACAGAGAGAGAGAGAGAGAGAGAGAGGCAGATACAGAGCTTTGGCTCCATCATCAGCAAAGCTTAAAGGCTTTCAGCTTATGCAGAGATCCAATGAGAACTCTTGCAAATGCAAAGCTTACGCTCCACCAATGAGTGTGGCTCTGATAAAGGCTTTCGCCTGGAAGCTATCCGACTGAAGCTATCCAATGAGAACTCTTGAAAAACCCCAAAAAGAGAGAGGAGTCACAGCTCTGAGACTTCATCGATCAGTGTAGCCTTTGATCGATGATGACTTAAGGTGAATAATCAAGCCTAAAAAGATATCTGACAAAAACGCATTAAGCAAAACAGATATAAAACAAATAAAAGTACATATCTATATATATATACATATGTATGTATGCGTATTGCCAGTTGTTGCTCATGTTGACATGGGTTGTTAACATTGACAGAAAAGTTTACGGCACGTAGTTCCCCTTCCAGCATCTGGTAAAGCTAAAGCTGAAGCTAAAGCTGACTCAGTTCGTTCTCCCGCTCATCAGAGTTTCTGATTAACGCGCATGTAATCAACACAGACAGAAATCCCAAACGAACCGATCTGAACCGAACGAGAACGTCTGGTTACGTCATGCACTCTGCTCCGTAACGTTGCTAACTGTTTACTTTCGGAACGAATAGGTTTTTTCAGTTCAGCGATAATAAAGAGGAAATGCAAACAGCAGCAGACACAAGACCTCAATTATAGCGATTATAGCGATCGCTGTCCCGAGCCGTGACAAATGAAAAGATGAACTTGAAAACTTGAAAACGTTTTAACGGCTAGTTCGTATTAGCCAACTATGAAATTTTGTGGTAATAAAAGCAGGCAATTGAAATCGTCACGCAATGGAGAAACGATAGCGAAAACGCAATGAAGGTGGAAAGGAGGGAGAGTTAGATAAAAAAAAAGAGAGGGAGAGCGAGAGAGAGAGCTCGAATAGAAGAGGAAATTGATCAGGCCCGGACGGATAAAGTGCTTAAAGTCAAGTCA
Organism: Drosophila mercatorum; assembly: GCA_961210405.1. Lineage (NCBI taxonomy): Eukaryota > Metazoa > Arthropoda > Insecta > Diptera > Drosophilidae > Drosophila > Drosophila mercatorum. Next base: position 830,139 of record CAUIUS010000001.1, on the reverse strand, counting down.
CGGCCAGGCGGCTTGAAGTGCAACATGCACTTGTCTCACCTGGCTCACCTTGATGCCGAAATGAGTCGAGATGCCGTTAGTAGCGGCGGCGGCAGAGAGCGGCCGGGGCTCGCGTGGCATCGTAAATTGTGAAGGTTGCGCGCGTCAAGCAAGCGCCTGACTTTGATGATGATTGTAGAAGTAGAAAAAAAAAAAACAAATTGTATTGTGTATGGATCTGTCTGTATTTAATTAAGCTGCCGTCGTAATTACAGCGTTGCTTAATTAATAAGAACAAAAAATGATAATAGTAATAATAAGAATAACAATAATAGAGTGCTATCCGAGGAAACGAACGTTCGCTGCTTATGCAATGCTGATCAGCAGACTCTAATCGCTGCGCTGAGAAAGCTAACACGCGACCACGATTTCCTCGCTGACCATTTGACCATATATGTACAAGGGGAGCATATAAGGTATATAGTATATATATATACATAGTATATAGTGTACATAGTGTCTATATAGTATGTGAGCGATAAGTTAAACGCGTGCGAGACCGTTGCGGGGACCTTCAAAAATTTTGAAGCGCTTATCAGCAGCAGCGCTCGCGCAGCCCCTCCCCCTGGCCAGAGGCGCCCTCTCGGCCAGAAGGCCGGGCACCGCCCGTGAAACTAATCTGATTATGTTCATGACTTTTTCACATGGGTATTTCATACAGCGAAAATTTGCGCAAAAGACAAAGAAAATACGGTGAAAGAAAAAAAAAAAAAAAACAAATAATCATGCATTCATAAGAAGGTGCTGGAAGATAAGATAAGCCCAACCACAAGAGGATCGTGCGTACTCCGGCCCCCGCACGTTATGCAACACTATTCCGCAGAAAGCAGCGCAATTAGGCGTGTATGTGTGGGTGACGTGTCATGTGTGGCGCTTAGTAATCTTACTGTTATGCAAGCCTCTCTCTCTCACACACTCTGCTCGCGGCTCTCTGCTCTCGGCATTTGCGCATGTTTGTTATTTGCGCTCTTAGCGCATAATTAGCGGAGCCACAGTCAAATAGAAACCAATCTACGACAGCTCAATTAGCACCTGTTTTAATAGCTCCAGCACCAGCAGCGGTAGCATTGACGTCGATGTTGCGGTTTGTGCACCTGACAAAACGGCGTTTGGTTTTCTGTCTGTCTGTCTGTCTAATGCACTGCTGCACTTAGTATACTTTATGTATTGGGTTACCATAGTTTGCCCTTTGTTGAACTGCACTTGCCATAATGAGTATTGGGTTACCATAGCCTGCCCTTTGGCGCATTGGATTACCATTGAATGTGGTCACTCGATTATTCAACGAACTTTAATCGATTGTTGCCAAATTAAAATTCAGTTACTAAGCAACCATTTTCAATGATTATCTCCTATATATTTTATCTAAGCAAATTAAGTGCAATTATTTTGCAGCACGCAAGCGCTGAAAAACTGAAATTGAACTTGCATAATTTGCCTTCTGCAATTATAGTAATGGGTGACGTTGCAGTCAGCTGATTGACAGGCCATCTCACATACATATGTACATATGTAGTATTTGATAGTCGATGCAAAGCAGCGGCGTACACGTAAATTATAATTCAATTTTATCAATGAAATCGCGTTTTTGGGGCCGGTCCAGCAAGCCGGTTTGTGTGTGTTTGCTTGCTGCTCGCACACAAATCAATATAACGCATAAGAGAAGACAACACACACATACATATGTATGTACATACGCACACAACGATCGCTCAGCAGGCATGCAATCCAATTTGCAAAAATCCTCCGTTGGGCGGCGCCACAAGTTCACATGGTTGATTGAATTTGCTGACCCACTGGCCGCAAAAAAAGAAAACAATACAAAGCTAACGATAGAGGGAGAGCGGGAGAGAGAGAGAGAGAGAGAGAGAGCGAGCGAGCTGCTGTCAATCAAACAAAATTGCACTTTGCGCTTGAGCTTGGATTCCGTTTTCATTTCCATTTCGTTTCGTCTGGGCAAACGCCACGCGTGGCAACAGCAACAAATGCTGCCGAGTTGGAATTTGGCTGTCGTCTTAAGTGTGTCTCGCGATGGGCTGATCCGAACATACAACAATAAAAAACAAATAAAATATTAAAAACTAGTCGTAACCGGAATTGAGGCTTTGCTAACGGTTAAACTTGCATTGAACTTTGCGAATGGCGCGTTTTTTTGTTGTCAAATTATGTGTTTTTCGGCTTTTATGTTTTTTTTTCGAGTCTGCTTCGCAGTCAATTGCACAACAACAACAATGAGCAAATGCAGCCACTGGGGCAATGTCTGATCCGCTGCTGAGTCATGGGACGGAGACTGCTGCAATCGTCGCTTTGCGCTTTGCTTATCTCATGTGTGCATCAAAGTATGAGTATGTGTGTGTGTGTGTCTGTGTCTTTGTTTGGGCACCTTATCAATCTGTGTTCCGCGTAATTTTACGCGCAATTGCCGCCTGAAGTGCAGCTCAATGACAGATGTGCCAATTGTTATCGATAAACACTGTTAAGTGTGACCACTAAGTAGCCTTGACCTGCAGCATATGCTCATTTAAGGTGACCATAACAGTGTTGCGCACGTTGGCGTGAAAATAGATATAAAGCCAGATCAGACTTGGCGGCAAACAGCCAAAACAGTTGTGCACTGATATATAAATAGTAATCTGACCATAACAGTGCGGCCCACTTTAGCGTGAAAATAGCTATAAAGCCTTTAGCAAGGCTAGACTTGGCGATAAGCAGCCAAAACAGATTTATACTGATTATCTGTCTGTATTTATGCATATTGAATGTTTTTTTAATCTATTATTATTTTGCAGAAAGTGCCAGCCATTGGCGGTTTCGTGCGTCAAATAGCTTCCGATGGCCCCACCCTGCGTGAAGTGATGGAAACTAAGATTCCACAGGAGCAGGAGCGTGTTAAGGCTTTCAGGAAGCAGCATGGAGCCACCAAAATGGGCGAGACAACCATCGATATGATGTACGGTGGCATGCGCGGCATCAAGGCTCTGGTTACCGAGACCTCCGTGCTGGACGCTGATGAGGGCATTCGCTTCCGTGGTCTGTCCATTCCCGAATGCCAGAAGGTACTGCCCGCTGCCAATGGCGGCTGCGAGCCACTGCCCGAGGGCCTGTTCTGGCTGCTGATGACTGGCGAGGTGCCCACCAAGGCCCAAGTCCAGCAGCTGTCCTGCGAGTGGGCTGATCGCGCTGCACTGCCTCAGCATGTGGTCAACATGCTGAACAATATGCCAACGACGCTGCACCCCATGTCGCAGTTCTCTGCCGCCGTTACCGCGCTCAACCACGACAGCAAGTTCGCCAAGGCCTACTCCGAGGGTGTGCACAAGACCAAGTACTGGGAATACGTCTACGAGGACAGCATGGATCTGATTGCCAAGCTCCCAGTGGTGGCCGCCACCATCTACTGCAACACCTATCGCGGCGGCAAGGGCTCGCGCGCCATTGACTCGAACCTGGATTGGTCTGGCAACTTTGTGAAAATGCTTGGCTACGACTCGCCCGAGTTCACCGAGCTGATGCGTCTCTACCTGACCATTCATAGCGACCACGAGGGTGGCAATGTGTCCGCACACACGGTCCATCTCGTCGGCTCAGCTCTGAGCGATCCCTATTTGTCCTTTGCCGCCGGCCTGAACGGTCTGGCCGGTCCATTGCACGGACTCGCCAACCAGGAGGTGCTCGTCTGGCTGCGCAAGCTGCAGAAGGAGGCAGGCAACAACCCGAGCGAGGAGCAGCTCAAGGACTACATCTGGAAGACCCTCAAGGCTGGACAGGTGCGTGCACCCTTCATTCAATTCGATTGACTGATTGATTGATTGATTGTTCATTAATTGGGGTTTCCCATTCTTCATTAGGTTGTGCCTGGCTACGGTCATGCTGTGCTCCGCAAGACCGATCCACGTTACACTTGCCAACGTGAGTTTGCGCTGAAGCATCTGCCCGACGATGAGCTCTTCCAGCTGGTGTCCAAGATCTACAAGGTGGTGCCCCCAATCCTGACCGAGACCGGCAAGGTGAAGAACCCCTGGCCCAATGTGGATGCTCACTCGGGCGTCCTCCTGCAGTACTTCGGCATGAAGGAGATGAACTATTACACCGTGCTCTTCGGCGTGTCGCGCGCGCTGGGCGTGCTCGCCTCCCTCATCTGGGATCGCGCCCTCGGCCTGCCCATCGAGCGTCCCAAATCCCTATCCACCGACATGCTCATGAAAATGGTCAAGAAGTAAGCTAAGCAACGACGCACTTGACGGACGGCGCACTGCATTTCTGCAGTACGAGATGTGTGGCAATAGGAAGTTCAAATGTAGCAAAGCAAAGGAAAAGTAATACTAGAAAAACCTACAATAAAATCATAAGAAATTAATTTGCAAAAAGGAAAACCGTAGCGAGTAGCGAAACAAATAGACAAGAGGGCGAAAGGAGAGATAGAGCGAGAGATCGTTGGAGATTGAGATAGCGAGAGAGAGAGAGAGCGAGAGAGTAGGGGAGAATTGACGATAGATCATGAATATATAACTTTGACATATATATGGTAGCGAATGAATGATGATATTGTTGGCTCGGCCAGCTGAGCGAGCGTCGAAGGGCAGCAGACGAAGATGCAAACAACCAAATACCAAATCACAAGCTAGATGCGTATGAATATATATATATATATATATATATATATATGTTTATACAAATGTATATCAATACATATATATATATATATATATATATATGTATGTATATCTGAACATGTGTTGAGAACTGCAACAGCAAAACAATAAGTTGAACATAAGGCAACATTTAACATATATATTAAATAGTCTAGCTAAATTATGAACGAGAGAAACTTATAAAAAAAAGAAGACGAACAGCAATAGAAATCACTAAATAATTTGTAAGCTCTATTTATACCATATTAAGTTATATAACGGGAGAGAGCTGTTTGCACACACACACATACACACATCCCCTCACACTCCCACACACACACGCGAAACACTATTTTCAGCATTTTTGTCCAACTATTTAGAGGATCTTTTCTTGTGCCCTTTCTGGAACTGCTTAAGTTTGTTACTTAACTACATTTTAAGCCAATATTATGTTTGAGGCGTTTCGATACATTGACTTTTACCTTTACTTTACACTTAAACGTTACCAAATTACACCCTAACCACTCGACGGCCCGCCTAATATCTAATATCTAAACTTGATAAACAAATTTACTTTTAATTTACCCTTTAACTATATAGTTTTTTTTCTTTTTACGTTTACTTTAAAAACAATGGAAACATGTTATTTTATGTAATTTATTGCAAACCAGTAAATATAATAACGAAAAATAAAATACATACAAACAAGTGGAAAGAAAAACTCCTACACAAAAAATTTAATAAAAAACAAACGGAACAATAATATACAAAACAAATCCGACTGTGTTCTTTTCTCTGGGTTAATTTGTATTTGAAAACGCGCGCCAAATGCAGTTAGTGCTGGATTGTTGTGCTTTGGAGCTTTTCATCGGCTTGCGCTGCTCGATTTATCGGCTGGCCGCCACTGTGAAATGTGAAATGTCGATAGTTATGTGACACTGTGCAGCACTGCGCTGGCTGCTGATTTGTGCCCCGTGTTACATCACTTAGACGAATTATAGGCAAATTGAACGGGATTTGTGCAGTGCTCAGCGACGGCGTAAACAATTAGTTCTATATAATAGAAATGTGCATAAAATTGGCAGTTCGGAACGCGATTTCATAACGAGCCCAGGAGCCCGAAAGCCAGCACTGACGTGAACTTGCGGGCTGCGTGCTTTGGATCGCGTTCGCCGGAAACATAAACATACGATGAGCGAAAGCACAAATCAGGTTAGTTGCTGGCCAGGTACATTGTCAGTGCGAGTCCCAATCTGAAGACGCAACACGGGGCCAGCTGAGCTGAGCTGAGCGAATTATCAGCGTGTATATTTGTATATTTTTTATTTTTTTATTCGCGTTGATTACGATTGCCAACACACACACACACGCGCGCGCACACAAACATAAATAAACTGCGCCGTTGCAGTGGCAATTGGCCGTGTTTGTTTTTGTGTTTGTGTTGCGTACGTGAAAAGCCACACAGAAATTGAATTTTCGCTTTTGACATTCGGTTGTTATGTTTTCGTTGTACTTTAGTTATGCCTTTGAAGTCATATTTCGTTACGTTTTCCTTTTCTTTTCAGTTTTGTGCCATTGATTTTTGAGATTATCACCCCAAAAATAACAATAAACAGCAGAACAGTAAATTTAAAAAGAAAAAAACAAAGAAAGCAAAATTAAGAAACAAAATTGAAAAAAAAATAATAAAATAAAATAAAAATATATACAAATCCAGTTTTTGAAGCAGCTTAAATTAAAGCCAATTCCGATACCAGTACAGATATCGATATCGATAGCAACATATCGATAGCAACAGTAGTCAAATCAACGTGCACTTTTATTGTTATCATTTTGGAGTCAATTTTTGTTCGCTTTTGGTCAGCAGCAACTGGGTCCGGGGCTTGGGGCTGGGGACGGGTATCTCCATAGGCTGCATACCTTTTGTTTTGTATCAAAATTCTCTCTTCATTAAAAAAAAAAAACAAACGAACAATAAACAAAAACTAAACGCTAACCAAACAAATGGCGGCCTACTTGAATCGCACCATTTCCCTGGTGACTGGCCAAACGGGCCCATCCGGCGCCAACGACAAAAACTCGCAACCGGGCAACGACACCGTCGACGATTCTCGGCACAATCTGTCGCTGCAAACGTCCGCCTCGTCCACGTCGGCCAACATGTCCGGGATATCCGACAACCGCCTGTACCAACCGAATGAAAAATCGCCGCTGCAGATCTTCGTGCGCGCCAAGAAGAAGATCAACGACATCTACGGAGAGATCGAGGAGTATGTGCTCGAGACAACCACCTTTATCAATGGTAAGCCGATGAATCGGTCAGTCTATACCTCTATACCTCTAACTGAACAATTGCAGCTCTGCATGCGGATGCGGAAATTGTGGACAAGGCGGAGCGGGAGCTGTTCGAGAGCTATGTGCACAAGGTGGCTGCCATCCGGGAGGTACTGCAGCGGGATCACATGAAGGTCGCCTTCTTTGGGCGCACCTCCAACGGCAAGAGCTCCGTGATCAATGCGATGCTGCGCGAGAAAATTCTGCCCAGCGGCATTGGCCACACCACAAACTGTTTCTGCCAGGTGGAAGGCAGCGACGGTGGCGAAGCCTACCTCATGAAGGAGGGCTCCGACGAGAAGCTCAACGTAGTGGTAACTACTGGACACCCATTTACACATCCTTCACACCCATTTAACTGAAATCTCCACCTTTTGGCAGAACATTAAGCAACTGGCCAATGCTCTGTGCCAGGAGAAGCTCAGCGAGAGCAGTCTGGTCCGTATATTCTGGCCACGCGAGCGCTGCAGCCTGCTGCGCGACGATGTCGTCTTTGTCGACTCACCGGGTGTCGATGTCTCCGCCAATCTGGATGACTGGATAGACAACCACTGCATCAACGCGGACGTCTTTGTGCTTGTGCTCAACGCGGAGTCGACCATGACGCGGGCCGAGAAGCAGTTCTTTCACACCGTATCCCAGAAGCTCTCCAAGCCGAACATCTTCATACTGAACAACCGCTGGGATGCGTCGGCCAACGAGCCCGAGTTCCAGGAATCGGTAAGATCTAGCCTATATCCAATGTCCAATTAGACGAGCTCCCGCCGTAATCTAAGCCTCTTTGTAAACGTTATGTATTTTTCATTACTTTTGTTTACCACCCCACCAAATACGTAATGTGTGTGTGTGTGTATCCGTATACGTATCCGTACATGTAACTGCGCCAGGAGCTGGCTAAGGTAATGTTCGATCCAGACCCAGTTCCCTGACACATACAGCTTTGTTTCGCTTTGACTTGCCACCTCCGTGGGCCAAAGCAAATTCTTCTTTTGCATTCATTTCGTCACTCTCGAAAGTCCCCACTAATCCATGGTTTCTCTTTCCCGTCTGGCTGCTGCTGTTCCGTCTACAGGTCAAGTCGCAGCACACGGAGCGCTGCATCGATTTCCTGACCAAGGAGCTGAAGGTTAGCAACGAGAAGGAGGCTGCGGAGCGCGTGTTCTTCGTATCGGCGCGCGAGACGTTGCAAGCGCGCATCGAGGAGGCGAAGGGCAATCCGCCGCATCTGGGCGCCATCGCGGAGGGCTTTCAGATACGCTACTTCGAGTTCCAGGACTTCGAGCGCAAGTTCGAGGAGTGCATCTCGCAGAGCGCGGTCAAGACCAAGTTCCAGCAGCACAGCTCGCGGGGCAAGAGTGTCTCGGGCGACATGCGCTCAATGCTGGACAACATCTTCGAGCGGATCACGATCTTTCGCAACCTGAAGCAGGACCAGAAGAATCTGCTCACCGAGCGCATTCAGGGCACCGAGACGCAGATGATGCAGGTGACGCGCGAAATGAAAATGAAGATTCACAACATGGTCGAGGAGGTGGAGGAGAAGGTGTCGAAGGCACTCAACGAGGAGATCTGGCGACTGGGCGTCCTCATCGACGAGTTCAACATGCCGTTCCACCCGGAGCGTCTCGTCCTCAACATCTACAAAAAGGAGCTCAACGCCCACGTGGAGAGCGGCCTGGGCAGCAATCTGCGCGCCCGTCTCTCCATGGCGCTCGCCATGAACGTGGAGTCGGCGCAAACCGAGATGACCGACCGGATGCACGCGCTGGTGCCGAACGAGCAGCTGCTCACCAGCAGCGCCAAGCTGGCCGTGCGTACCCAGCCGTTCGAGATGCTCTACTCACTGAACTGCCAGAATCTGTGCGCCGACTTCCAGGAGGATCTCGACTTCAAGTTCAGCTGGGGCATCACCGCCATGATACAGCGATTCACCGGCAAAGTGCGCGAGCGCAGCAAAAAGCAAGCGCCCGCCTTGCTCAATCGCCAGAGCAGTATTGGGGTGAGTCCTCTCTGACCGCTTGGCGAGCAGCTACTATAGATCTGCTTTCCATTCGATTTAGCACTCCGTGGTGACGCCCGTGAGCACGCCCGTGGAGTCGACGAACGTGTGCCTGCTCCCCGGAACGGGAGTGGGTGGCATCACGCCCGAGCAGCTGTCGGTTATATCACGCTTCGCTCTCTCCTCGATTGGGTCTCAGGGCACCGTGGGCGGTCTGGTCGTGGCGGGAATTGTAAGTATTGACGTGAGAGCCAGCTGATGCTATTTACCGGATGCCTAGCAGGTGCTACTATATCGCTATGCGAATACCGAACAATTGCAGATGCTGAAAACGATCGGATGGCGTGTCCTCGTCGGCATCGGGGCGCTCTACGGCTGCATCTACTTGTACGAGCGTCTGTCATGGACCAACTCGGCCAAGGAGCGCGCCTTCAAGAGCCAGTACGGACGACACGCCACAAAGAAGCTCAAAATGATTGTCGATCTCACGTCGGCCAACTGCAGCCACCAGGTGCAGCAGTAAGTGAAACGACTCTTATACTGAATCCTTGAGAATTCTCGACTATAAATTCCATGTCCTTAGGGAGCTGTCCAGCACATTTGCGCGCCTGTGCCGCACTGTGGACACCGCCACCACCGATATGAACGAGGAGCTGAAGACCCTGGAGGCGCAGCTGAACGTGCTCGAGTCCAATCAGAAGCAACTCAAGCTGCTCCGCAACAAGGCCAACTACATACAGAACGAGCTGGACATCTTCGAGCACAACTACATTGCGCCGCAGTAGATGGGAGAGGAGACGACGACGACGACGAAGCCTAACAACAACGACGACAACTTGAACCCCCTTTCCACAGACAGAAGAAATTGAAAATCCGTGCACCTGTTTTAATTGATTCCTACCTACCTTTTTTTATTAGACACTTTTGCCCAAATTGTTAACGCATGTCCTGTTTTTTTTTTTTTCAATTAATTTGATTAGCTTTTGCTTGCTCGTATTTTACAGATATTCGATTTTTTTATAGCCCCTCGTTGCAGTTGAACTCTTATACACGCGCATAGTTTTAACTGTTTTTCTTTTAGTTTTATTAATTATACATGAATAATATGAATATATTGTAATTGTTGTTGTTGCACTCTGCGTACACCTGTGACATGGCCGGGCGCCATGAAAACGTCTAAACAAAAATTTAATAATTATATCTGAAAAACATTATATTGAAACGATTCTTGTTTGTACTCGACGATGTGCTGTATTCATATAAGTACATATATAGACGATTTCAGCTCGATTATCATTGTCATTATCATTATCATTGTCATTGTTGTCGGAGTCTTGCTGAAGCTTCATAAGCAAATAGCCTCGACTGTTATGGGCAATTGAAGCTGCATGTCAAAACAATTGTTTGCGAGAGGGAGAGAGAGATAGAGCGAGAGAGAGAGAGAAAGGGGAAGAGAGAGAGCTGACTGTTGCGTAAGCGAGAGCGCATGACTTCGTGTGCTGCTCTGACGAATTATTGCGAAATTGTGATTCATTTGTCTTTAATTGATAATTGAATAAGTGCAGTTCGATTTTGATACGCATTTCCTGGTATTATATACATGTATATGTGTCTATGAATGTATATAAAAATATATGCATATATGTATCTATATACATATATACAGATTTGTAGGGGGCGTTGGCTGACGTTTTGGGCTCTAGACTAGAGGATTTTAGTGCTTAGCAGAGTAATATATATGTATATATGCATGTACATATGCATTAGATTAGATTTATGTAAGTATATTTATATGTATATATGTAGACATAGATATAGATATAGTTATAGGTCTCTTTCATGAGTTTCGCCAATATTGCACTATCAAGATGTGTATTATAGCTGAGCATTAGAGAGGGATCTTAACTTGCCAAAAAAACTAATGCAAATCTTTAATTTAAAAACTATATATATACATATATACAATATGTATGTTATATATAGATAATGATATTGACAAAATTTGGGTTTTTTTAAGAATATCACATTAATTATAAATAGTTTTTTTTTATACATAATTTTATTCATATATTTTTTTATTAAGAAAAAACTGAAAAATGATAAGAAACCGAAGAAGCCACAGAAAATTTAGTTTTTCACAAAGAAAACAGTAAATGAAATAAGTTGTGGAATACCCTTTCTTTTTAATAGTCTATATCAATTACTTTAGCATGTACGTGTCATATGACTATATGACTATAATCGGATTCAGTAGAAACTAACGTAGTATAGTCCATAGTTAAGCAGATATATCTCATGAGTTGAGAAGTTATTGATATAACATGATATACATATATATGCAGAGGTATATATCAACTGATATATCTGATATATCATATATATGTCGACATATATCATGATATATCAATGACTTCTCAACTTAAGAGCTGGTATATAGCATCTGCTACATCTGATATACCATCTGATGCATTTGATATATCAACTGATGATATATACCCCGACATATATCATGATATCTCAACTTAAGAGCCACATCTGTTTTACTATAGATTGCCCGTTAGCTTCTACTGAATCAGCTCACATAGTCATATATAGTTCATATAGTAATATATATATCTGTGTCTATCTTCTGTCTGTTTATGCATTTGTATGACAAATAGTCTTTCAGCCTAAGAACTACAGAGCTGACATCTGTTTTGCTATATATGTCTGTATATCTGTATATAGATCTTTTCTTGAATTCATTCATCATTGCACTAGAATCAGTATTATCTATATATTTATATATATATATATCTGTCTAATAGCCTCTCGTACCCTTTCTATAGTATACCTACATTTTTGGCTTTATTTTTGCATCTCATAAAAGCTAATGAAAATCTGATTATAGAATTTGAGCAATTCACACGTGATATGACATGGCTAACAAGAGATTGGCGTAGGGAATGCACGACTAGCAGATACCCTGCAGTAAGGCAGATCGGCTATTTGAATCTTCTGCTTTTATACAAATAAGTGAATGAGTCCACATATCTCCGACTTCATCAATATTATGCTGGAATCGGAGGTAGCCTGGAGGCCAATAAGCGCCTTCACGACTATAGCCAGGGTAGAGCTTCGCAGAGTTGGGCGAAGGAGAAGGCAAGCTGTCCCTCTTTAAAATGGAAAGCTTGCTCTGCGCTAAGTCTTAGGCTATGCCTAATGTCGATCTTGAATCATTTCCCATTCTAGATCCAGATGTACATTTACCAACAAATCACAAGCCTATATTACTTGATAAGCCTTTGCTTATCCAATTTTTACGAAAGTGCGAAAGTTAAGTTATCATAAGAAGCTAAAATCACTATATATGTATGTAGTCATCTAGAATGTCAATCTAGAATGAAAACAAGCAAATTGGATGAGAGATGGACAATATATGTATGTATATAGATGAATAAAGGATTTAAATGTAAAATGTCTTTGGGTTCTGTGGTAAATAAGATTATTGAGCTCATATGGGTGTAGAGTCAGGCGAACAGGTGGATGGAGGGACGTACAGTGGGCACTAAGACGGATAGGCGTACAGACGGATAGGCGTACAGATGTACAGCCAGACGTACACACGTACAGTCGGACGTATAGGCATACGGTCGGACGTTCACATGTATATACGTACAATCACACGAACAGTAGGACGTTCAGACGTACAGCCAGACGTACAGTCGGACGTACAGATGTCCACCTGGACAAACGAAATAGGCGAGAGCGAGTCAGCTCATCAGCCCTATTAGAATTTATATACTATCCACTCGCTGTGAGCTCTGCTTCCGTCTGTTGCATACATGCACATCAGACCAATATGCCCTATGTGGGTGTGGGTGTAGGGTGTAGTGGGTGTGGGGTATAGAAATAAGAGAGTTTCTCTGTTTGCATAGTCCAAAGTCTCAGTTAGGTCTGACAAGCGCAGCGTAAGGCCTACTCGACCCATCAAATACCCTGTAATAAATAAATCGTCCACATTTGTTCAAATTATGTATCAAGCTCCATTTGAATTTATTTGTGTAGAAATAATATTTAGCAAGGATTCAAGGTTTTGTTCGTAACTCAGCTACCGTTAGAGCTAAGCGATCGAAATGGATCAGATGATTTCATTATAGTAATTACATATATAGATATATATAATAGTATGTGTATATTGTAAGGCCAACTGATGGATGTGTAAATTCAAGAGTTTTCATATACATATATATATATATATATATATATATATTGACAGACTTATCCCATATGCATGTGTGTGTGTGGCGTTATCTCATAGGAATAATACAAATAATATGTCTATATTGAATATAGATGAACATTTATAACATTTACAACCCAACAACTCGTAGAGCGAAAACAAAACCTAAAGTCTTATATAGATATATATGTATATATAGCTAAATACACGGACATTTGATTTTTGATTCATTTTAATCTCTACACGACTTTGCACTTAATGTAAAGAAAAGCGAAATGCATTTACATATTTGTCTTTTGCTTTTTTTTTTAGTTTTTCTTTTTGCTTTTCTTGGTTTTTCTTAGTTTTTCCAATAATATTTGAACTTCTTTTCGTTTTGGTTTTTGTGCTGAGCAATATCTAAATACAAATAGCACAAATAAAATAAAAGATATATACATATATATATAGATATATATATATATGCTCTAAATGATGTACGTTTAGGAATATTTAAATAATCGGCTGTTTATATAGCCGGCAACAAAATACAAGGATGAACAAAACTTTTGAGCATAATTATGAATACAAGTGCTGGACTCATGCTATGTGTATGTGTGTGTGTGTCGGTTTGGATTATCTGCTGGCGGCTGGCCGTACTGCAATCGGCTAGTTAACTCAATCTACTTTTGATCGCTGGCAGTGCGAAGCGAGTCGGCCCTGAAGCCGGTCGGTCGGTCGGTCGTTGGATGGTTTTGATGGCTTCTCTGCTGATGGTATCTCTGGGGCCCTTACAAGAAGTAGGGCGTCGTGTTCTGCTTGGGTATCACGCGCTCCGAGTCGGGCACGGCCAGGAAGATCTTCGTCTGGCGCTGCTGCGCCGTGTCGAAGCTCAGGATGGCGGCCACGTTGCCGCAGCGATAGCAGTAGTTGGGCGCCGACCAGACGGTTACCAGCTTGCCCTCGAACATGTACTTGATGCCCTCATTAACCAGCTGGTGCGCCCGGCAGATCAGCTCCAGGTTGTTGATCGTCATGAAGTCCTTGGTCACATTGTGCCCGAACAGCCAGCCGGCGCCTCGCGGGCTCTGTCCCCTGCACGAAACATGAATATATATGCCTTTGGCTAGTATATATATACTCACCAGTATTCCATGTCCTCCGGGTCGGACCACACCAGATCACAGAAGGCGCCTTTGTAGGGTATCTCGCCGTTGCGCTCAATCGTTCGTATTTGATCGAGCGTTATAATCTCCGGACTGAGCCCGCCGTGCACGCACAGCACGCTCTCGTCAATGATCTACAGATGAGAAAGCAGGCGAGGATTAGCATCGCTCTCACTCTCCCTCTCACACTCTCTATGGGTACGTACCGCAGCAATGGTAAGAAGGTCAAACACTTTACAGCAGTATTTCCAGCCATTCGCGTTGCCGTATTTGCTGAAGCACTCGTCGAAGAAGCCGTACACCTTGGTTATCTGGCGCGTCTCGTGGTTGCCCCGCAGCAAGGTGATGCGACTCGGGTAGCGGGCCTTGAGCGTCAGCAGGCGGGTGAAGGTCTCCAGGCTGTAGTAGCCCCGATCGACAAAGTCGCCCATGAATATGTAGTTCGTGTCGGGCACCTGGCCGCCCGTGCGGAACAGCTGCTCCAGGTCATAGAACTGAAAGGGGCAAGCGGACAATCTTAGCGGGAGAACGAATCATGTGTGTGTGTGCGTGTGTGTGTCTAGGGTGACCATTACCTGTCCGTGTATGTCGCCACAGACGGTGACGGGCGTGCTCACTGGCTGTATGTTGGTCTCCTCGAGCAGTATGTCGCAGACGATATCACAGAGTTTCTTCAATTCGTTTTCCGGCAAGTACTTGCACTCCTTCACAACGTCTATCCATTTGTCGACATCACCCATTTTATTGCTCCGTGTGTTTTGTGCAGCGCACCCAAAGCCTGTTGGTAAAGTTAATGGAAAAACGCAACAAAATCCGCAAACTGGCGAAATACCAAAACAAAATGAAAGACATGTTGAACAACAAAATACTATCGATAGATATGCAAATAAAGCGCGTTCCCAGCCCGCGCACACAAATGCGCTAAATAAGCAGTAAATTTTCCAAAAAATACTATCGATATGTTGCAAGCATTTACAGACTGTTAACATTTGGATGGACTGCAATGTTAAGTGTTTCGAAATTTACGTTTGGCGCAAAACTTTATCTTTTTCTCTTACACTTTCATTACTTTGAGATTTTTTATTAAAAATACATTTATTTTTTTAAGTGCTTAAAAATACTAGCAAAGCGTAAGCATAAGGCAATTTAAGCTGCTTTTGCTTGTCCCTCCTCTTCTTTTTTTTGTGTTGTTTTGGGTAATGTTTGTCTTATGGCTTTTAGCGCAAAATTAGTTGTAATTAGCTTTTGCTTAAAGCAAATCATAATTAGCATACAGCAGCGGGACCGACAAAAAGTCGTCGCGGCCGCTCCTTGGCTTACTCCTTGATGCCGGGCTTTGTTTTTCAGCGTATAGAAATAATCACGCTTTTAAATTTTATTGCTGTGGCGCGAGCTGCTTGTTGAATTTACCACTGTGCGAGTGTGTGTGTGTGTGTGTGAGGGAGAGGGAGAGCATGAGAGAGTGTGTGTGCTTTGTGTCAGTGGGGCAGAAACATGCTGGCATCTTGTTGTCTGGGGAATGGCGGCCGAGCGGGTTAAGCGGGTCGCGGAGCAGCGGGCCGGCAGCGTAAGCTTTGGTGTTTGGAGAGTCTCATTAGTGACGCGCGCGCGGTTTGTCGTTGGCTCGGGCTAAAGGCAAGTTATTTGTATTGTTGTTTTTTTTTTTATTATTTTATTTTATTTTATTTTTTTTCGGGTTGTACTTGACTCGACTCTGTACTTTGCGCGGGCTGACTGTGCGCCATGAAATTGGATTTAAGTGGGAGAGGGCAGCAAAGGGTTAAGCTGCAGCTGCTTGGCGCCCAACAAGCCAAACTTTTGCCAAGCGGAACGCTAGTTCCCCAAAGAAATACAAATTAAGTCAACAACCAAAAAAAGAAAAATAAAAACGGTAGCTAGATAGATCTGCTTAGCATTTTACCATTCCACAAACAAATTAACTAAAGTAATTTAAGTTTTTACTATCAGAAATCAAATCACATTTGAGTCCATATTAAATGTGTTTCGTCCCACAGTCGTACGCGTGTTAAAGTCGCCAAATTGACAGCTGAGCTGCATTTAACGGTACTCATCCAGCGACTTTGGAACTTTAGCTTTTACTTTGAACATCATCTTTAGCTTCAGCTTCAGCTGCTATTCTGCCGTGTATTATACCGTTTTGTTGCGTGCTGCATCATTAGTACCGTTATTTTATGTTCTTCCGCTTACTGCTTTTCGCCACTTTCATGCGTCTTTTTTAGTGTCGGCTTCGCTTCCGCAAAGCTGCTGATGCCGTTGTTGTTCATCTACTTCTTCTTCTTCTTCTTCTACTACTTCTTTCCCTGTCGCAATGTTGACAATTAAGTTAAACTTGTTTTCCCTACTTCGTTTCGTTTCGTTTCGACAATTCCGTTACATCTCTCCCATTGTCGCTCGCTCGCTCTGTGCGTGCCATTCTCTCTCTGTGTCCTCACAGTTTTTAGTTTACCCCCCTCCCCCCTCCAAACTAACTGTTAGCCGCGCTTTGCTGATTATCAATGCTTTCGTCGTCTGCGGCTGACTCGGCCTGTGACTCTGCTGCTGATGTGGCTGATAATTATGTGTCCCATGTCCACCCACTCGCTATTTGGCATTTGGACATTTCTTTTCCTTTTTATACACCCTGTAAGTAATGGTGAATGAAGGGTATATTGCAGTTAGATAACTCATATTTCTCATTCAGTCTAATGGTTTAGTTTTCTAAGAGAATTTTAGTATACAATTTTCGTGACTCAAGCTAATCGATATTTATCGGTAATTGATCATTTTTTGCTGTGTTGCCAGCGAGTCTGGCTGAAACAATTGCTGTTTACAGGGTAGCGCCTAGTCGATAACCGTTCTTAAATGTTTTCTTACAGTTTTTTTTTTTGGGGTTTTTTCTGCATTGTCTTCGCCGTCACCGTTGGCCGCATCGAACGGCCATTTGGCCGGCTTTCTTTTTATTGTTGACGTTTTGTTAACTTGTTTTTTCCTGTGCGCCGCCATCCGCCAACTGGCAACTGCCAACTGGCAACTGCCATTCAACACTCTCCGGGTCGCATAGTTCTTGCTGTCAACTTTTAGGGGCGGCAGCGGCGGCTGACGACTGCTGCTCCTTGACTCTTGTTGCTGTTGTCGCTTTTATTGTCGTCGAAAATTAAATAAAATTAATTACCGCGTGTGTTTGTATACACGCACACACACACACACACACGCACACGCACGCACATTAAGCGTCAGGCTGGCAGACAGGCGGCCTCGACATTAACGCACAGTCTGAGGCAACTACAGCACCCCGAACTGCCGCTACTCCAGCTACCGTTTGACAGCCGCACGCCTTAATTCACGCGCGTGTGCCTTCACGTCGACGGCAGCAAACAACAGTCGCCGTAACAGTGCCATTCATAACTTAACAGCGGGGAGAGAGGATGAGTCAAGCAGCTCTTGTTCTATTCTTGTTCATGCGTCTCTCACTTTCGCGAGCTTTTTGTCTTTTATATTAACTGTAATTGATCTTTTTGTTGTTGCTTAATTTTGTTATTAATTCTCTTTCTTTTCTTTTTTTTTTGTTACAGCTTTTACACAAGGACAATGCCTCGCCGAGGTAGTTGTTTTCAACTGTTTTTGTTTTCTTACTTCAATTCTCTTGCAGATCGACTGGAGATAGAGAGCTCAGTTTTATAGCACTCAGCTCTCGGAATTTTACACTGGTTCGTGTATTGGCAAATTGTGCGTTTGCTTTATTGCTTGATCGACTTACTGCGCTCGCTTAGTGTGCTCCACTGTTATAGATCTCTCTCTCTCTCTCAGAGCACAGTTTTATAGCGCTCTTTTCAGCACTCAGACTTTTACACTGGTTCGTGTATTGGCAAATTTTGCGTTTGCTTTATTGCTTGATCGACTTGCGGCGCTCATTCGTTACGCACCACTGTTATAGATCTCTCTCTCTCTCTCTCTCTCTCTCTCTCTCTCAGAACATAGTTTTATAGCTCTCTTTTCAGCACATGCAGTGGTTCATATGTTGATAATTTGTGAGTTTGCTTTATTGCACTGTTATATATCTGTCTCACAGAGAATAGTTTCATAGCTCTCTTTTCAGCGCACAGACGTTTGCAGTGGTTCATGTGTTAGTAACTTGTGAGCTTGCTTTATTGCTTGATCGTCTTGTTGCGCTCGTTTATTGTGCTCAACTGTTATAGATCTCTCTCACACATTCGTTGTCGGCTGGCATTTTGTGCAGATGTTTACAGTGCTTTGTGGGGTGACAAATTTTCAGTTTGCTTCATAGCTTGATCGGTTTGTGGTGCCCGTTCACTTTGCACCACTGTGCAAGAGTGGAAGAGTGTGTATCAACGGCATCTTCATCATCATTATCAGCAGTTAACAGGCGCGAGAGCGTTGTCGGCTTGCCAGCCAGGCGGCAGCAAGCGACAACAACCTGTGGGGACAGCGAGGGTGTGGCTCGGCCGCCTGAAGGCATAATGTCGCCAGTTGACGGGTGTTGCTTCAAATTACGACTGTACGCCAAATGCTGCCGGCTTGATGGTTGCTGTTGAATAGGCAGAGCTATGCCGCTCACCGTTTTCTGTCTTGCTCGCTCTCTCTCTCTCTCTCTCTCTCTCTCTCTCTCTCTCTCTCAGTCACTCTCGATAGCCTTCGAGCGTTCCCGCATTGCCACCATCTTGGTTTGCTGTCACTTACATACATATGTAGATATGTATGTATATATAGGCGCGCCTTGCACAGTGTGTGTGTAGTGTATATGTATGTGCATGTGTATTTGCCATTTGGCCATGTCGCACCACAACAACAAGAACACCAATGAGCAGCAGCACATTAGCAACAACAAATACGCATTTCTGTGTATCGTTTCGTGCGTTTGCTTTGTTTTATTTATTTATTGTGCGCTTTTAACTTTCCACCCAAAAGCAGAGTTGTTGTTATATTGCTCTTATTATTATAGTTGTTGTTGTTGTTGCTGCTGCTTTTGCCATTACAACTACAACTATTAGTTGTTGTTGTTGTTGCTGCTTTGGCCTTTTGACTTTTTGGTGCTGTGGCATTTGACTTTTTTCTTTTTTTTTTTATTGCTTTGTGCGAGCGAAAGAGTCAAAAAGGCGAATGCGAAAAGAAACAAAATTGCGCGTAGGAGGCAAAGACCAAGAGACAGAGAGAGGGAGAGATGGAGAGTGAGCGGGCGGTTGGTCTAGCAAATTGTTGTACATAGTTTACTGCGATAAAAACGAGAATAAAAGCAAAGCAGATAAAATTAAATAGTGGCCAAAACAGACAAGCGCACGGAAAAGGGGCGTTGTGGGCGTGGACATCGGACATCGGACATTGAACGTTGGCCGTTCTGAGCAGGTACCCTTGGGCGCTGGGCGTGGCAGCACGTACAAAAACTAATCGTTCAATTAAGTTGGCGAATGTTCAGCGGCTAAAAGGCAACGGGTCGAGCGAGGGGGATAGGGATAGGGATAGGGATAGGGCCAGGGCCAGGGATAGATATACAGAGAGAAATGGGGAGCGGCATGGGGTGGGGCGACAGTTTCCTTAACATTCACAAAACAAGCAGCGTGCACAAAAAGTTAATGAAAAGGCAAATACACACATGGATGAAAATAATCAAAAGGTAATGGCTAAGCGTATACCCTGTAAAAACGTTTCATTTGTCTGTTGGATTTTTAAAATTATTTAATTAGTGTTTAACCTATGCTATACAATCAGTATATATTTATAGCTTGTAATATTTATTTGCTTATTTATATATTTTTAAATTTATCAATTAATTTGTGTATTTTTTATTTTATCGAATTATTTCTTTACATTTCTTTACTATTTTTTTATTTTTTTATTATTAATTTATTTTGTATACAAAAAAATTTTTTGCTTTTAAATATATTTTTTAATTAACTAATTAATTAATTTAATATCTTATTTATTGTATATATATTTTTTATTTATTTAATTTTATATATTTGAATAACATAATTAATTAATTATTACTATTATATATTTATGCATGTGTTTAATTTTGTATATATATTTTTAATTACTTATCTATCTCTAAAAGTTATTATAGCTTTACTATACACATATATAAACTAACTCAACTAAATATATAGGGTATCATAGCGTGAGTACAAATTGAAGAGCACACGCATAGTCGCTGAATCGAATAGCGGCAGACAAACTAACACACACACACACACGCACACAGTCAAACACGCAGAGTATGAAGGTAATGGGGCGTGGAGAGGCAGTGAGTGTGTAGCTTTCATGCCAGATGGGCGGGGTAAATAGACAGCAAGAAGCGTAGCGAGAACCGTTGCTGTTCCTGCTGCTACCGTTCTTGTTGTTGTTGCTGTTTTTGTTTAATTTCTTTTAAGCACAAAACAATTATCAATTAATGTAGCGTTATGTGCGTGTGCTCCCTCGCTCTCTCAGTATATATGTGTGTGAGTGAATATGTGGAGAGCGAGTGTGTTTCTGTGTTTGCTGGGTGCAAATTAAATTTTTTAAGCTTACAAGAAGTACCGCAGCAAGAAAGAGAAAAAAAGTGAGAGAGAGTTATTTTTAGAAGTTGTGAATATAAAGAGAGCGAAAGGATGAGTTGGTGTGCGGCGCTAGCCGCTCCACCCAAAATTAAGTTTATTTATTTATGTATTTACCTCTCGCACAGTGAGTAAATATTTATGATGTGCTATGCGTGCATATGTTGAATGTAAAGCTGATTGCCGCCATTAAAGCAACGAAATGATTAACTGAGCGGACAGCAGGTTGAGTGGGTGGCAGAGAGAGAGAGAGAGAGAGAGAGAGAGAGAGAGAGAGAGAGGGAGTGTGTGTGTGTGTAACGGTATATTTTGCATAATGTTCGCTGGTATTTGCTATTCTGGCCGCTCGAAGACTTCATCAACATCATAAACTATAAGAATGAATACTTACGAATTGTTGACTGTACTTCGGGGCAGGAGGCACTTGCCAAACTTGTTGACGGCGACTACAGCTGCTGCTGCTGCTGCAGTTGTTGCCGTTACACAAGTTCCGCTGTTTACCGACCATCCGTTACGAGAGACAGACAGACAGAGGGAGGGAGGGAGAGTTTTGTTTGCCTTCTACAGTTAGAAGGATAGATGAATTTACACTTGATTTTCCCTCAACTCAACTCAACTCAACTCGTTTTCTGTTGACCTTTTAGCAGTTTTAGCCCATATTGGCAACATTTTGGCCTTACTGAAAACTTATTACGAAACTTGCTCGAATCCGTCTGGATAGATCAAATAACTGTGAGTCTGCCTTGAAGCGTTCTGCTTAAATTTATGCTGTTTTCAATCATTTTTAGTAGCTTTCCCAACCCAGTGGGTCGACTGACCCATGTAACTGTACTGTGCTGCCAATAAAGCAGCTACTATATTTACAGCTAGTTCGAACTAATTGCGTTTTTGCAGATTTCGTTTGATACTTACAGTTAATTCTAGCATGCAGTTATCGAAAAAGTCCATTAACTAGCCCAAGCCATAAAAAATTGATGTATGTGTGTGTGTGTGTGTAACCACAATTTGCCATATTTGTGTCGTATTTCATATGTATATACATATATACTATATATGTATATATATATATAAACTGTTTATTCGCACACAATGCGAAGTGGATTAGAAAAATTGAATCAAATTGAACTGGGACAGCTCCACAAGTTGCCCATTAAGTTTTCCCAGGATAATCGTCCATTATACATACATGTGTGTGTGTATGTGTGTGTGGTATTCATTTGTATTTGTTTGTGGCTTGTCTCACACACACACACACACACACACACAGAGTAAGAAGCCACAGAAAAATAGTCGAAAAGCATTTTGTCTACACGCGCAATTATCTGCACTTTAAAATTTACATTGCTCAATGGATCGTTCTCTATTTTATATGCCTGTTTGTTTGCCTCTGTCTGTATGTGTGTTTGTTTGTTTGTTTACCAACACATGCATACAATGAGAAGTGCATATATAAGGCTTGGGTCTGGCGCCCGCATAGAATGCAACGGCTGCCACGCAAGAGAGCATAAGAGCCAGACAAAGACAGAGAGAAAGAGACAGAGACAGATATATAGATTATAGAGCTTAAAGGTTAGTACGCCTTATGCACTCATAAAGCAAGGCAAATACATAAGGGGCAGGAGAGGCCACACACACACACAACACCACCCCCACCCACCGAGTCACTAAAAGTCTAAAGTAAAACTTACCAAAATGTTAATTAAATTCCAACAACGAATCAAGTAATTTACAACGACTAAGTCGAAAACCCCAAAGCACCGGCCGTCCCTAGCCCCCAAAACTTCAACTACCATCCCCATCTCCTATAGTCATCCCCTTACCCCTGCCCACAGCTTTGCCATTTCATTCCATAACATTTCATGGCCTCTCACCTACACACACACACACACACACACATAGAGGGGAGCACACTCTTGGGCCGTGACAGTAAAATACGGGATATGCTTAAAGCTAACTGTATTTTCGTGTACGAAGGCGAATGCCTCTAATTCAGCCCCAGTCGAGCCGTAGAGGCGGCCCCACTTTTATCCCCTTGGCTGCTTTTACTGATTGTCCTCGTTGTGTCCCCCCAAAACAGGACGATGACAACAACGACGACGACAGAAACAACGGTAAAGAATGCGGCGAAAATTGTAGCAAAAAGTAGAGTGCAAAAGAGACTAAGAGAATGAATGAAACAAATGACTGAGAGTGTCATCAGATGTGATCACATATGAGTGTAGATAGAGAGAGAGAGAGAGAGAGAGAGAGAGAGAGAGAGGGAGACGGAGGATATAGAGAAAGATCGGGATAATGTTGAGAGAGATAGATGAAGATAAAGACAGAATGTAGATAAAGAGAGAGTGAGAGTTTAGAGAGAGCTGGAGGCAATTAAGATAAAGAAATGCAGAGAATGAGAAAGAGAGAGACTATATAGAGAAAGATGTAGAATGTTGGGAGAGAGTGAGGGAGAATGTAGAGAACAGGATAGGTTCTCCCTCTGTAGAGAAAGAGAACGAATATAGAGTAAGGAAAGAGATGGAGAGAGAGACAGAGGGAGAGAACAGAGGGAGGTAGGGTTAGAGAGGCTGATAGAGAAATACGGAAAGTGTTTGAGGGAGAGAAAAATACACAGTGAGCAATGTAGAGAGAATGAGAGAGACAGTTAAAGTAAAGGTTAGCGATAGAGAGAGGGAGGGACAGAGAGGTAGAGAGAAAGAGAGAGAGAGAGATGGCAAGCGAGGGGCAATGTTAAAAAGAGACTAAATCTAGAGAGAGAGAGGGAGAAGAGAGAGAGAGAAACAAAGAGAGTGAGATAGTAGAATCGGGAGAAAGAGAGAAGAGGTTCAGAGAGAGCGAAGGATTAATGTTGAAGAAAATAGTTTTCGGAAGATATCAAAATCGTAGTAATACAGTACACAGAATTCGACGGTGAAAGATAATCTTTACTTAGAGACAAAGAGAGAGATAGGGAGAGAGAGAGAAAGAGAGAGAGTCGTTAACATTGTTTTCGCCTTGATTCGAGTTAGAGCATCAACTGCGTAGCTGCTGAGGTGGTGCTAAAAACAGTTCTTTCATTCTTTACGAGTGTGTCGCATGTGTGTGGGTGCGTGTGTCTTGCGTGGGTGTGTGTCGCATGTGTGGGTGTCTGTGTATGTGTGGGTGCGTGTGTAAGTGTACGTGCGAAATGAGTGCAGAAAGTCGCCTCAAGTGATTCGCGTTTTGGCGGCACAGCGTGAATGCAGGCAGCCACAGCCTCACACGCTCACACCCTTCCACGCCTTCTGCCCCTACCCCTCCCACAATCACCACTTTCGCACAGCCCACTCTCCGTCGTAGGAGTTGCCTCGGACGGCGTCCAGCTTTGCGAGACAAAACTTGAAAAACAAAAACGATTTTGCGCCGGCGGCCGGCAGCTGCCGCGACAACCGACAGCCGGACAGCCACGTTTTTTCTCTTTATACTCTCTCTCCCCCCCTCTCTCTCTCTCTCTCTCTCTCTCTTTCCAGATATATATATTTATGTTTTCTGTGCTGTCGCTAATGACGCTGCGGGGGCGGGGGCGTCGACGCTAGTCACCAATGTTGACTAGCCCTAAAGGCAAAATTGAAAATAATAAAATAAAAAGAAAGAAAAAAAAAAACAAAAAGAAAAGAAAAGAAAAAAAATTGCGCTGCGTCGACGTCGCCGCCTGTCGAGAGAGACTCAGCAGACTTTTTGTCTGAATGCTCGAGGGGCTCAGCTGGCGGCAGAGGAGCGAGCGGGGCGTGGCCAAGAAACAGGGCAAGCGTAATTGCTGGCCTGTGCACGCCTCTGCCTCTCTCTCTCTCTCTCTCTCTCTCTCTCTCTCTCTCTCTCTCTCTGTGAGTGTGTGTGTGTTTTGGCCAAGTTAACAACACAATTTGGCCGCAAATAAAATACAAGTTAGTTAATCCCACAACGTGTTGAATTTAATCAGTGGCCAATTTTTCACTCGCCACCCGCGCTGTGCCCCACATTTTGGCGCTGTGCCCCACTTTTCGGCGTTGGCCGCTGTGCTGCCCTGGCAGGTCCTGTGCCAGCTCCTGTGCCTGTGCCTGCGCCTGATGTTGCGCCTTGTCTGACCGCCCGTCGATTTGTTCTCTTGTTGTTCTCCTCGCTGTTGTGGCCGTTATTCTCGCTGCTGCTCTTTCGGCCGGCTGCTGTTGCTTTGCCATTTAGCACTGCGTCGAGATTTGTAGTCAATAATTGCATTGATGATGATGAGCTTGATGCCCCGCTGCCCAACTGCCCTCCTGCCCAACTGCCTCCCTCCTTCTGGCTGGCATCCAATGTGCGCGCTGCTGGCTGCTCGGGATCAGCAGCTTAATTGTGCTTTAAACAGAGCTTAATTGGTGATTGCAAAAGTGTGTGGGCGGGGCTGAAGGGTCTCTGTATGTGTGTGCGTGTATGTATGTGTGTGCATCGACCATGGGGTCAAAAAGTATTTGGCTTGAGTGCAAAAAAAAGAGAATCAAATTGAAAGTATTAAAGAAGGCGCTGGCATGGCGAGGTAGAGCTGGAGACAGTAAATGGAACTATACAGAGAGAGAGAGAGAGAGAGAGAGAGAGAGAGGGAGAGACAGAGAGAGAGAGTGAGAGAGAGAGAGAGAAAGTGCGATATCAAGAAAGTTAAAGGTAAATAACGGAAGCAATAAGTGTGTAGCGAAACTTGCTTTCTCCCACTCTCTCTCTCTCATGATCCGATTAAAATAGTTGTACTGAAACTATAAAAAGAAAACTAAGAATCTGACTCAAAAGAGAGAGAGAGAGAGAGAGAGAGAGAGAACTATGCCTAAATGAGCGGAAACATTGCTAAAAAGTAAGTAATAATAGGCAAAGAATATATTGTAGGTAGATCAAGAGGCAGTGACAGTGACTGACTGCACAATATCCTAACCTAAAGCGTAAGGAGTGACAAAGACTCAAGTGAATAGAAACATTGCTGGAAGGTAAGTAATAACAGGAGAAAAATAGAGAATTTCAAACCAGAAAACAGGCAGTGACTGACTGCAAGATACCCTGACTTATGGCGAAAGGAGTAATGGAGTAATGGAGGGAGAACGACCTAATGAAAGGTAAGTGATAACGGATGAAGAATAAAAACATTAGATACACAAAAGTGGCAGTGACTGGCTGCAAAATACCCTAACTTAAGACATAAAAGCAGAATAGGAAAATCAGAAACTAAAAAGTGACAGTGACTAACCATAAGATACCCTAATCAAAGGTCTAAGAACTCATGAAATAATGGAGGGAGAAGCATTTAAGTATACGGAAATACTGCCGAAAGGCAAGTAAGGAAAAGAATGTGGAAATCAGAAACAGAATATTGGCAGAGACTGACTGATCAGATACTTTAATTCATGGATAAGGAATGAGCGGAAACAGTGTTGAAATGGTAGTAATAAGAGGAAAAGAATAGGTAAATTAAAAACAGAAGAGTAGAAGAAGACTGACTGCAAGATACCCTAACCCAAAGAATACATAAGATTTTATGAAGTAATGAAGTGAGCTAAAGTTAAGTAAACGGGAACAGAGTAAGCTCACAGGTAAATAATAACAGGAAACAAGAGCTGAAACAAAAACAGACTGCAAGATACCCTAACCGTAAGATGTCGTGGAATAATGTAGTGAACGAAAATTATGCTGAAAGGTGCGTAATAATAGAATGCAGATATGGTCAAAACAAATTGTCAATGACTGACTAAAACATACCTTAGCCTAAGGCACACGAAATCGAACTATATGGGCTCCTTGGTTGTCCTGACACAACGATCCATGCTGAATTGATCATCGCGACACGTCCATATACTCGATCGTTTTATGGATCAGTGATTATATATTCTTTAAATATATATTATATATATTATCAAACATATATATATTCTTTCCATTCTCTGCTTTAGTAGTCGAGTCGCAAGTAAATCATAGGTTCGATTGCTTGGCTAGATAATTCGATGCTTTATCACCGTAGCGCATTCCCGCCAATGCAAACACTTGCTAGCTTACACACACAACCACACACAACCGCACACACCCACATACAGCCACTTGCATGTGAGCAAACAAAAACAAGACATAGCCAAATATTTTGCTCAATGTCCGCTGGCGTGATATGGCCCCGACCCTCATCTCGTCCGCCTTTTCATATTCCGCACGCACTCGTATTCCCAGTTTTCCAATTTCCTCAACATTTTCCCGCTAAACAGAAGCACACACACACACACACACACGCATACGCAGTGGGACATACACATTGTAAACATTTGCAATTTCGATTGTGGTGCTGAGGCTTCGATTGCGCCTCTTTCTGCTGGCTGCCCAAAGCAGCCGCTCGATGGACCCGATGGACCGTTGCTAGCGTCCTTCCGTCCTTCCGTCCGCTAACTGGTCCGTCCGTGCGTGCATTCCGTCGTGCTCATGTTGTTTACGGTTTTACAATTCCGCTGATTGCGAGTGGTTCAGGCGGCGGCTTAGTCTGTTTGCCAGCCAAACACACACACACACACGCGCGCGCGAACAGAGGAGTTTTGTTGTTGTTTTTGGAATTTCTCCTGGCTAGGCTCAGGTTATGCGAGAGAAATTAGTACAGTAATCATCTGCTAAGACTGACAATTAGATAATGCGCCCCGGATTAGGCGGCTTGTCTTGTTGCTTCGCTGCGGGGCAGCAGCTTGTTGTTGTTGTTGTTGTCGTTGTTGATTCTGGTGTTTTGACAGCGTTTATTGTCAGCGCCTAATGAGCCATGGAACTTAATAAGCAAGCACTTGTAATGGCTTCTTTCTGCTGGAAGCACTCACAAGGAGCGAGCGAGCGAGAGAGAGAGTGAGAGAGAGAGGAAGAGAGAGTGTGTGTGGCATGCATGGAAATCAGCACGAAAAACGGGCAGACGATGGCTCAGAGCCATAAAGTCTGATTCGTTGCGCCTGACTGGGATGCTGACGGTCGTCAAGGGGGCAGGTAGTGGTAGTGTGTGTGTGTGTGTGTGTGTGCGTGCGTTTGTGTGCGTGTGTAGGTACAGGGCAGGACTTGGCCATAAAGCGCGCATAGTAAATTGAATTTTGTAGCCTTTTGCGGCAGAGGCGGCGTCGGCTGCTGTGCATTTTGATGTACGAGCAACGACGAAGTGTAGGTGTACTTGCCTAACACCTCCCTCCCCAGCTCCACCCGCCCCTCTTGCCTAAAAGCACGTGTGACGCACTGAAGAGCAACAGCTGGTGCGCCAGTAAAGCACATTTTATTCTTATCCCAGCGACGAAATATCTTTTACGCACTTAGGCGATAGTATGTGCATAGCCTATGAGTGCCAAATGTCTAGAGATATACATGAATACATATATACATACATATATATATATATATATATGTATATACTTGTGTGTGTGTCTTTACTCATAAAGATATTCAGTTTAAATTGCATTTGGTTTGCCCTTTCAGTCCTTGAGCTTAGCGCCAATCGGCCAAAAGCGTACCCAAATTAGCAGCTACTTAAGGGAGGGAGAGAGAGATAGGGTAATGCGATGATGGAAAATATGTGAATAATTTAAAGTTCGTAATTTATGCGTTACAATAGGTCAAAAGTTATGGCTGCATTGATCAAAGTTTAATGTAGTTGCTTACCTTTTTTTCCATCCATCCATCCATCCAGCCATCCTCTTCCAGCTCTTTGTGGCGAGCCTTTTGTGGGTGAAAATGTAAATTTCGTGAGCGGCGCTAATTTGAAGCCCAATTTGTGTGAGGTTATGTTGCCGTAAATGAACTAGTTTCTGTGCGGCGAAGCGAGAAATAATAAAATAGCTGCTTCGACTGCTGAATAATGCGATCAAATATATTAAAAGCTACAAAATGCTAAGCACAAGTCAAATGCAATCACAAGTGTTGCATAATCTCCATTTAAATGTAGTTTAACCTGATGAATTATTCATAATTTGAGGTTAGGTTAGCCAAAGCAGTTGCTTAGCCCCGTGGATAAGTACGTAAAAAGTTGCATACGGCTTAAGTGCGCTCATATTTAGCAGCGCTAAACCCGCAAATGTTCTTTGGAACTGGAGTTCAATTTGATTAATCGAACTAGTGCAGCGATGCTATAAACTCTATTTACTATGAAGTATATATAGCAGATGAGCAGCTGAGCGGTTGAGCTTAAAAAGAACGTATAATTCATGTGAACAAGTGATCTTTAGTGCAGTTAAGTGCAGGTCTTGTTAATGAACTGGTTCATTAACAAAAAAAAATAAAGGGGGGATTTCAATTGTTAATGAACTGATGAACTAGTTCATAAACAATTGAATAACTGATTTCAAAAGTTCTTTTGAGCTGGATGAGCTAGTTCTTGATTGATTAAAAACCTGCGCTGATTACCAAAATACCAGTTCTTTACTTTGTGAGCTAGTAAGTCGTTCATTGCCATTGTGTGAACGGTAACATGCATTGTTTATCAGCTTCTGAACTTGTTCACCGCCAATTTAAAATGTTCATTTAAAATGTACTGTTCATGAACTAGTGATTCGTTCATTTGTTCAAATGCAATGTGAGCGGTTCATTGCTATGTGAACTATATCACATATAGATCATCAGCTGCTGAACTAGTTCATGATCCATTGGGATTCTCATTTTAGCTTGCATTGCTCATGAACTAGTGAATCGTTCAATATTAATTTCCTATATGAAGTCTAGCACGTATTGTTCTTTAACCAGTTCATGACCAATTTAGATTGTAATATTAGCTTGTAGTATTTGGCGAACTAGCTCATTGCTGAACCGAGCAATGCGTATTATTGCACCGTTCACTCCTCACGTAACTGCAGTAGTTCATTTTCAGTAATTATGAGCGACTCGACAAAGTTGTGAATGATACTAGTTTCCAGCTAAGACGGAGCCCCCTCAAAGGGAACTGGTTCATTCAGATACTTGTGGCACTTAACATGCAACAGCTGCCCGCCACATGACTGCTGATTGGTAATAAGGCAACTGGTTTCCGTTGAATTTTCCCAGCTCTTTTTTCTCATCTTGTGCGCATCAATTTGTTGCATACTTAATGGGCGCCCGCTGTCGCTGTTGTTGGTGTTGTTGGGGTTGTTGCTGCTGCTTTTGCTGTTTGACACCCAATCGACAACATACGCTCGACAAATTTCAATAACAAGCCAACGATACAGCAGTCTCCGCCCTCTCGCTGTCTCATAATGGACACCAGCAGAGGCTGCGGCGGTGGCAGCTGTTTCCAGTCAAAGTCAATAACGATGTTGCCACTTTTCGCTTGTTGCAGCTATGTGCTGCCCCGCCCACCGCTCTCTGGCCACCGCGCCACCGCCCCCTTCGGTCCCCAAGCAATTTGCGTGGCTTGTTTGCCTGGCTTGCAGGTCTCCACGTTCCTCTTTGTAGGCCGTCCCGCCCACCTGTTTGCCAGCTACAAAGCAGCTGCCACAGGCGCCAACATAATTTGTGCCTGCTACAAGCGCTCTGTTTATACTCTGCCCGCAAGCCGAACGGGCGCAAATGGCCAGCTCTCGCAGGTGGCTAATTGAATACTCTTTAAAAAGCATTTTACTCGAATCCATGGCAGGTGTTAGGCCATAGTTCGATTTGCTAATCATCGGACGATGGAAGGCTTAGGAGAAGAAGTTGGGGAGTGCTTGACTATGAAATACCCCGAAAGTTACGTTGAGCAGCTCTATTGAAAGTGATTGTTGTCATATTGAAAGTGATTTGTTTTTGATACATTCTAATGTTATGCTTGCATGGGTTATAGAAATCCTTTGTATATATATATTTATTCATTAGATCTTTGTCATGTCTTACATACATTAGTCTCAAATTAACTCTTTTCTATAAGGAATCTGACTTGATTGATTATGCATATATGCGATCATCAGAGGAACTTATTTAGTCAATTTTATCTTTCGTTTGATAACCTCAATTTGGGATATATACATTTAGATATTAGATAACTATACAGGTCGCCTTCAAGGAGATTTTTAATGTACTCTACTAGAGTCAAGACTCGCTTCAGTACTACTTGGGGATAACGGGATATGAAATCTGAACAGTTAAAGATGAGAAACTCTTACAAAAAAGGGAAAAAATAAAACTTGAATTTTTTACATACTGCAATTAGGCCTGGGTATGCAGCGGTCGACTACAAATCAGAACTGTTATTCGGGTTGATTTCTTTAGATATGGCATTTCACAATTACAATAGTAATTGAGTCTTCGTTTGGCTGGCTATCGTCTTGAGTGGGCGTGGCCTGGGGGACTGTGCACTTTAGGTTTAAGGCTAAAATGTAGCTCAGCGTTAGCGGCGATTTGGAGACCAAGTGGCGCCTCGCAATGTCATCAAAATCTGTCTCTCTCGCTCTCTCTCTCGCTCTGTCTGTCAGTCGCCGTGTTATTGTTTCGCGTCCATATGTCGCCAGCCATTTGACCAGCAGCTATAAAACTGCATCGCTTTTCGCCTCTGTCTTTGGTCAAGTGCAATGGCAATCGAAATGTGAATGGCAATTGGGAATGGAATGGAAAGGGTGGGGGAGAGAGTGGGAGTGGCAGTTGGGGTGTGGGAAAGTGAATGGCAATGGCCATGGCAATGGAAATGGGAATGGGAATGGGCGACAGGAATGGATATATGTCGCCACTTTGGCCATTAACCGTGCTAACGAATATTGGCCGGAATGTTGCCCAGCAGCGAAACCAAATCGAATGCAGCGTGTTGCGAGCAATTCGGTGCATGTTGCATGCCCGTGTCGCAATAAAATCAGTTGACTTTATGAATGCTGCATTCACTGTCACACGGTCCGGCCACAGATCTCGCACTCCGTCGCCGTAGCCAACCAATAAAACCAATTGAATATCAAGCAGCCAAGTTAAATGGGGAATTGCAGAGCCGAACAGCAGGACACCAGCAGCACACCAGCAACCGCCGCCGCCGCACCGAGCAAACAACGGCAAAACATTTTAAGCAAAAACACACAGACATCAGGCGCAAGTCCTTCACATAAATATTTAACAAGAAAAACGAGAAGATTTTGTATCACAAACATTTGCTTTATGCCATTTCATAGAGCGCATATCGCACAACGAGCTCTTTATATACCCATTCGCAATGCAAATGGAGATACGGGGTAGATTAGCTAGCGAAAACTGTATGTAGCAGGCAGAAGGAGGCGCGACGAAAAGAATGAAGTACTATATACACTGTTGAGCTGATTATGATGATGAGATGAGACCTATGACGAAGTGCGCATGCCTGAGCGATGAGCTGAAGCGATCTACGACGGTGTCCGAATGCAAGCAGCAATCTCCTAAACCACAAAAGCTAGAGGTAGGTTATGTTAAATGTATATGCCTGTATACCAAAAGCAGTAGAAGCTAATACTTTTTTTTCAATTACTCATACCATTGGCTTTTTATCGATATAAATCGATTGATTGATTTGGAGTTTTCAGCGTAATTTTAATATCAATTAAGATAGAAACTTAAAGTTTAGTATGAGAGTTTCTGTAATTAATACCTAGATTTGGTATATCTTGGAAATGGTATACCTTCTCTTCTTCTTCATTTTATCATATGATATATATTTGATGAAGAAAGTCTGTAGAGACAAAAGGTTGTTCAGCAATAAAGTTCTCATAGTAAAGTCTATGAAGCGCAGTCGTTGCGCAGTAAGCAGAGCGCGTGTTGATGCGTGCGTGTTGTTTCCTATTTTTGCCGTAGAATAATTATAATTAACAGCTCAGTGCCATGTTCAGGGTATCTGCTAGTCAGGCACTCCCGACCAGAGCACTTCAACTTGCTTGTGAGCTGGCAACACTTTAAAGTTGGCCAGGAGCAGCGCTTAAATAGTCCGTTTTAGCTTTTCAAGTGGTCCATTCAAATCGACTCACAATTGCTGGTAACTATTTTGATTCGATTCATTTAATCCATAAAGTGAATTTATTTCATAATAAGATTAGTGTCAACTAAAGCTTTTTTACTCTTTCAATTTTTAAATGTGAAATAAATTTATATTAAATGTAATTTCTCTGCAGTTGTCGACAGATAATAAAAATAATTATTTCTATATATATATAAACATTTGTTGTTTTTGCTCTCGATTCGTTTGCGTTTCGGCAAAGGCAAATATTCGAGTCACTCGAGCTGTGCGTCCTCTGGTCGAGTGGCAGACGCATATTGATTGGCAGACGCTGCGTATACTTAACGTAATATTGGGCAACATCTTAAGCACTTGCAATGCATAATCAAAATGCTGCTTACCTATCGTCCAGACAGACGAAGTGCTTCAAGCAATGGCTCTGGCAATGCCAATGGCAATGTCGCCCAGCCAAATGGTCCATAAAGCGTATTACAAGTGGCGGCTGAGTGGGCGGAGGAGAGAGGAGGGGCTTGGAGTGAGGCCTTGCCACAAGTGCTGCAGAAGTAGTGCTTGAGATGCGTACGCGTTTTTACCTACATATATGCTTATGAGTAGAGTAGTTCGCAGGGCGTGCGCGACTTTCATTAAACTCATAAAAAAGTGAATAAAAGCCGAGCTAAACAGCAACTGGCAGTGGGTGGAGGGTGGTGGGGGTGGGAGGGTAAGCAGTCTGGACAGCTGGCAATAATCAGCGGCAGTTTTTGTTTGGGAGCCTCTCTCTCTCTCTTTCTCTCTTTCGCCTGCCATTTGGCATCTACATTTCCATCAACATCATCATCTTCATCTGCGGCGCGCATCATAATCAACATGAAAATCAAATTTGAATTTATGAAGCAGCAGCCGGAATAAAAGGGCAATAGAGTGCGAGAGAGAGAGAGAGAGAGAGATAGAGGGGGAGGGGCGGGGTCCTTGAGGTGGTTACCGCTGACGGGTGACTGGGTACGGGGTCTGTGCCACAGGAAACCATCATCAACTTACTTTTGCTCATTTTCATTTTCATTTTCTGTGCGCTCGCCTTTGCCTTCGCCTTCGCCTTATTGGGGTTTCCACGCCTCCTATGCGTCTGGTCGCGCTTTCCTCGAGGTTTATCAACATTTTTTGGCCCAGTTGCCAGTTGGCAGTCGGCAGTTGGCAGTTGCTGTTTTTGCTGCTTGTATTCCTTTGTTGTGCCCATGGAGAGGGTATTATAATATAGTCATGTGTAATGTAGCACATGGAGAGACAGGGAGAGAAATGATTCGAATTCCTATAAAGTTGATAGAAAAACATAAAAGTTTATATTCAATGCATAGTTGAATGTAAGTATATATAAAGCTATATATGTATATATATTCTTGATCAACATATATAGAGAGCAGTCTCTGATCTTGATCTAGCCTGAGCAACTCTTCAAGTTGATGCTTTACCATGAGCTATCAAAGAAGTTGATCGATTTTAATAAAGCGTCTACACCTATATCAAAAGCTCTTCTATTTAAGGGTATTCCAAATTCGGTTCGTCTGCATTTCTTTCATTTGTCTTCTTTTCGTTCGATTTTTGTTTTTGTTTCGCCTGGTCGGGGTCCATAAGGTGCACAACATGCGTTGCATTAAGGTTGAAAGCATACGGTGTTGTCCAACTGGGCTGTGGCCACGCCCTCGTCTGCCACTCTCTCTCTCGCTCTCTCTCTCTCTCTCTCTCTCTCTCTCTCTCTCTCTCTTTCTCTCTCTCTCTCTCTCTCTCTCTCTCTCTCTCTGTGCTTGTGTGATTGTCTTTCGCATATATTCATTTGTTGCAATTACATTCGGCTTGGAGTTCGCTTTTTTCATTTTCATTTTCTTTTTATTTGATTTTTTATTTTTTTTTTTGTTTTACTTCTGGTTTCAGACTCGTTGGAATCATTTAGCATAGTTTCATGTAGCGCGTGTGTGTGCGCTACGAAGCTCTTCAAGTTTCAGATAAATATTCATGTGTGTGCGTGTGTGCTATGTGAATTCCATTAGAGCGCCAGACAAGCCAACTTCTTGAGTGCGTCGAAGCGTGTGAAAGAAAATAGCGTCGAGCAGTTACATCCCTTTTGGATGCAGCTTTAATTAAGTTATACATATATATATATATATATATATATATATATATATATATATATATATATATATGTATATATGTGTGCGTGTGTGTTTAAGCATAATTGCCATGAAATTGCACACTTCAGTTTGAAGTCCAATTCGCTTTAATGCAACGATAGAGGGTCGTATTAAATGATAAAAACTTACAAAAACAGTTGCGAAGATACACGACTAGCAGATACCCTGCTCATCGGGAAGACACAATTCACAATGACTCGGGGGTGTGAATAGCTTCTACCAATGGAACTAGTTCAGTGCTCTCATGTTCAGTTACCAATCTGAACTAAAGTAGCAGCTTTAAAGAGAGAGAGAGATATATATATATATAATTTATTATGTGAAGCTCGATAATGTTAATTTGAAGTCAATTTAAGTTGCGTGCTATCAAAAAACTAGGCTTAATAGTTAGACAGATGGAAAAACAGAAAGTCAGCTCGACTCAGCTCATCGTCCCTTTCATGTATACCTCATATTGATCTACCCCTTCTGCATGTTACATATATTGCAACAAAACCAATATACCCCAAATTCACATTTACAATGTGCTCAGGGTATAAAAACTATTCTTGATTCAAAGAGTGAAGCGAGTTATTATGTTTCAAATTTCATTCCACAGCCAAGGTAAATAAGTGAATATTATACTTTAATTTACATATTTAATCTATGGCATTTCTAATATAATCTGAACTCTGTTAAACAAGTCAAAGAATCCGTTCAAGTTTCAGTTGCAAACTAATTTATGCAGTTGCGATTAGCTAAAGTTAGTTTTGCACAAATATCAAATATCGCAAATAACGAGTTGCAGTCTGAGGCACATATACTCATCATATATATATATATATATATTATATATATTTGTATGTATATAGACAACACCACACAGTAGTGGTGGCTTATACCCACGCAGTGAAGTTAGCTGCAGTTAAAGGATAAATACTTTGGCGTATGGCATTAAGCATATCATCGGTTCCATCGATGACACAGTGGGTAAAGGATTTGCTCCTCTCTCTCGCTCTCTCTCTCTCTCTCTGTCTCTCTCTCTCTGATTTCGTCTCTCTAGGGTAATCCCTTTAGCTTTTGTTATTGCGGGCACGTTAAACAAATAATACGTATACGTTTACTTATTGCGTATACGTAATACCAGTCTCCTTAAAGCTCTGTGCAGCAGCAGCGGCCATGTGGGAGTGGGCATCGTGGTGTGCAGCTGGACCAGATAAGTATCAACTAAGCAGTTGGAATCTGATGTTATAGCCAAAGCAGTTGCCACAACAAGAGGTTCTACTCCAGCTGCCTTCCTTTCATTGTTTCCTTTATGATTCAACTATCTGTGTGTGTGTGTGCGTATTTGTATCTGTATCTGTGCTGGTGACCTTGTCTGTGCTGGCTTCGCTGTCGCTTCGTTTGTTTTGTTTATCTCGCATTGCACTTGCCACGCCCCCTCGTCCGCTTGTCCGCCTGTCCGCGTGCTCTGTGCGCCACAGGACCTTTGGCTGCCTTTGTCACTCGAACTATAAGTCGTGGCTCCTTTTGCAGCTCCACGAGCTGGCGACGACTGCCGCCTTGCTGCTTACTTAGAGAACAGCTCTCAGCTGTCATTGTTGTGCGCGCGGCCTTTTGTTATTATTTATTTGGCTTGTGCTGAAGGGTTTACTGCAGCTCGCCTTGCCCGCCCCCAAAGGCCAGCAACCTGGGCCAGGACATCTCGCTGGCTGGCTGGCTGCCTGCCTGGTTGGCGGCGATGAGCGCCAGCTGCTTAGTCTCAATGGTCGCGTTTATTGGCTCGTAAATTTTTTTATTATCAGTTTAAATTTAATTTATCTCAGAGATCCGTCAGATGCAGCCCCCACTGAAACCGGCTCAAAGGGTGTGGCAGAGAGAGAGAGAGAGAGAGAGAGAGAGAGAGAGAGGCAGATGATGAAAGTTGGCAGATGGCAGCTGGGCATGGAGCATGGAGGTTGGAGACTGGTGGCAAATAAATACGTCAAAATCAAAGTGCGGCGCGGCAGCAACACAAAAGACGCAGCCGAACCGAAGCTGTCAAAAGGCGTGCAAAGGGTTGCGGCGCTGGCTGCGGCGGGGACTAACTTGGCCAAGAAGTCTGGTTAGTTTCAGTTGGTCTTTGATGTTGTTGTTGTTGCTGCTGTTGTTGTGCTTAACTTTTTGAGCTCGTTTTTATTGTTATTAAGATTCGGCTTGGCCTTCAATTTGAATTCGTGCTGTGCTCTTTTTATGGCTCCAGCGGCACCTGAATGTGTGTGAGTGTGTGTGTGTGTGTGGGTGTGTGTGTGAGTGGGCATGTGTCTGAGTGTTGCTCTTGGGAGACCCATTAACAATGGGCATTTGGTCATGCCCCACGCATACTTATTAGACTCTAATCAGTTGTGACCATCGATGGCAACTGGTGGCAATCCCCCAACCGAAAAGCTGTTTGCGAGCAGCTCTTAGCGAGGGTGAGTTCCAGAAAACGTTTCCATTGAGAATGGCCAGATGTCTGGTAATGGGAGAAGAGACAGAGAGAGAGAGAGAGAGAGAGAGGAGAGATAGATACGATACGGCGAAGCGAAAGAGAGAAAGGAGAGATGGATAGATAGAGAGAAGAGAAGTGGGAGAGGAGAGATAGATATATATATAGACAGAGAGAAGAGAAGTGGACCTAGAGAGAGGAGGGAGAGATATATAGAGAGGGAGAAGGAGAAAGAGAGAGAGAGAAAGGAGAGATATGTAGATAGAGAGAAGAGAAACAGAGAGAGAGATAGAGAGAAGGAAAGAGAGAGAGAAAGAGAGAGGAGCTCTTCAGAGATAAGCAGAGATAGAGGGAGAAAGGAAAGAGAGGATCTCGGATAATAAGTTCATCAGAGAGAGATAGAGATAGAAGTAGAGAGAAAAATAAAGAGAGAAAGAGACACAGATAAATAAAAGGAGAAAGAGAGAGAGCGATGTACAGAGAGGAGGGTCGACGAATGAGAGATAGAGAGAGAGAGAGAGAGAGAGAGAGACAAAAGAGAAGAGCTCAGATACTACGCTTATCAGTGAGCGAGAGAGGACGAGAAAAGATCTCTGACATTATGCCTATCAAAGAAAGTTCGTTCGAAATATTCAATAATATATTTCTCAAAAGGAATAAAATTATATTTTTTCAGCACTAAATCCTTCAGACATTCATAGGTGAAATGGAGGAGATTTCGTTATTGAAACTGCACACAAACAAAAAATGGTTGTTTTTTTTCTTATGCTTGACCACGCTCAGGCGATTGCGATTTCTGTTGTGGGTCATGTCGCTGTTCGCTCGCTCTCTGCGTCTCTCTTCTCATCTCAATCTCTGTTTTGTTGCCTCTCTCATTCTCTGTGTCAGTCTCTGTTTGAGACCCCCGTTTTTCCTATTGAAATGGCACCAAAACATAAAAGATGAAGCTAAATAAAAGTGAAATTCTTTTTGCGGTATTCGTTCACCGCTTATCGCTGTGGTCGGTCGCTGCGGCAATGCCACTGCCTCTGGCCCTATCAAAAGGTTCATCTAATGGGGCATCATCCATTCGGGATTGAACAAGGCCAAAGTTGTGCAACAACAATATGAACAACAATTACAAGAGAGCGACACAAAGGGGGAGAGAGAGAGAGAGAGAGAGATAGAGTGAGCCGTGTTCTGCTTTCTGTTGGCCGTTCAACTGTACAACTGCAGCAGTTTCCGCATTTGAATTGATTTGGATGCGGCTTCCAACGGTTGCCCGTGCATTCAATTCAACCAAACCAGCCGAGACTTTTATTGTTGTCGTTGTCGCTGTCGTTGTCGTCGCTCGTTGCTCGTTGTTTGTTGTTTGTCTGTTGTTGCTGTTGCTCATTGTGCAATTGAAAGTCAAGGCATTATTTTGTTGTAGTTGTATTGTTGTATGTTTTGCACTCATCGCTAGTCAAAGCCCTAAGCCAAATGCTTAACAGGCAAAATAATGCAAGCGATAGAGAATTTCTTATGAGAGAAAAAGGGCTCGGCTTAGATGCAGAGAGAGGGCTAGTCAAGGGGAGCGGACGCCCTATGGATCTTTGCGATTAAGGAGGTTAATAGGCTGACTTCAGGTTAGAGTGCTTGACTAACAGTTATCCTACACAGTCGAGCGGCTTCAACTGAGAAAGAGGGGAGAGAGACTGAGAGACGGAGAGATACTGGTATATGATGAGCTGAGTATGGGAGTGGACTATAAGTAAGCACTATAAGAAGTAAGTAAACACGAAAGTATTTAAAGAAAATATCCTTTAGTCTATATGTATATATATACTGCAATAAACCCGCCAATCGTCGCAATGAATCGAGTACTAATGTCTTTCATTATTACTTCATAGTTGACAACGTTTTGCCCTAAGCCTCAATAGTAAAGTTGTCGAGACTGCTAATAAAGCTGATGGGTAGATAATGATTTAGAGAGAGAGAGAGAGAGAGAGAGAGAGAGAGTTGTTCAATCTCCATGCTAAGTTCATCGTCTCCAGCGACATGCTTATCGCTGTCATTCTCGTTATCGTTATCGTCATCGTCATCTGAAGGCAGGGCGGCGGCTGAGATAGCCACAACACAAAGCCAAACTGTTGAGATTATGTCGTTCATACCTTGCAATGAAGCTGTCAGGGCACGGAGGCAGCAGCAAGGACTCGCTGGGCATGAAGGAAAAGGGGAAACAGGCAAAGAGCAGGGTTCGGGAGGGGGGGGTGTAGGTGTGGGGACAAAGGATTTCTCTTGTATTAAAGTCTGCTTAAATGGGGCTCTGTTCAGCCAGATTTAGCGCCGGGGACAGTCCATTGTTGTTTGGCTGGACAAGCGACTTATTGTTGTTGCCCGGGCTGCTGCGGGCAGGATAATGATTGAGAGCTGAATGCAGAGGAAGGGAGTTTTAAATTTAAGCCCGAGCACGGGTAGCGCAACAGACTAAAGCTGAGAACTCACAGTGCTTAGAGCAGCATCAGATTCAAAGATCAGCCCATTCAAGGCTCAGCGAGGCAGAGCAACACAATGACAGATAAAGGTAACGTTTTGTTAGCATTTGCCATTCGAATCACTTTGAAGACAATTCAGGTGTCACGAGTTGCTACATACCTCACTCGGGCTGTAGTTCAACTCGGACAAAAGGGGCCTCGATGCAATATTGATTTAATTGAATATGATTTCATCGGCCGCACAGATTGCAGCTTGCAGTTCGCTCGGCTGGCACGTATAATGGAATTTGTCCTATATACGTTGCAATA
The DNA here is from genome assembly GCA_961210405.1 of Drosophila mercatorum. NCBI lineage: Eukaryota > Metazoa > Arthropoda > Insecta > Diptera > Drosophilidae > Drosophila > Drosophila mercatorum. Next base: position 789,979 of record CAUIUS010000001.1, on the reverse strand, counting down.
GCCGAATTGACAATGGGGCCATCTGCCTAAGCAGCGTATTGAATGAGGACACAGGTCGTGGGACCACGGAGCGAAAGCTGCCTGCAACCTATGTACAACAGCAGCTGTAGCTGGCTTAAAGGATTTTCCATGCGAGTCCGAGTAAATTGCTTTTCAAAGGAAAGGGAGATGTGTGTTGATTATTTAGCATGTATAACATAATACAAATGCTGCTTAATTAACGCACACACACAGGTGAGAGCAACATCAGCATCGAAATGCCATCAGCCTAGACTCGGACAATAGAGCTTAACATTTATAATGCAGCAATTAACTGATGTGCAATGCTGCGTATACGCAATGCATAATAGTAAACAATAAAAATAATAAAACAGCTAGAGGTGAGCTTGAGAGTGGAGTGCTCGACTGGCAGATACTCTGTGAACATCGATTTGTAGTGTCTCTTAATGCCTTAACCTTAGGAGAGAACTATACGCCTATAAGCTGTGATCTACCCGATGAAGATCTGACTACAAGCTGCCCTCTTGTACAGTTTTTGTGCTTTCCTCGCAGCTTGAGGCGAAGGCCAGAGTTTGGCTCTTAACGGAACTCATTTTGAGCTGTGATCTGTGTGATGAAGATCTGGCTTAGAGCTGTCCTCTGCCTAAGCCCAGGCCAGATCTTTGCTCTAAGAAGAACCTTAAGCCAAAGCTCTTAGGATAACTCACTCTGAGCTGATTTGTTTGATATAGATCTGACTATATTCAATGGAGTGAAAGCAGTCGAGAGTGAGGAGGCTTGATCTAGATCTAGCTATCTCTATCTCAGCTATTGAATATGTAGGATATTCGAAGGGTGAAGTCCTTCTGCTGTCATCTGCTCATAATCGTTATACCCCGTTTAAGCCAAATGAGCATCAGCGATAAAAACTTTAATCGAATGACATTTTTATTCAAATTAAAGCCTGCGTGTGTGTGTGTGTGTGTGTGTTTTGTTAAAATGTCCTGCTGTCAGCGGCTATCGATGAATGCTTTAACAGTTGGCAATTGTTTACAAAATTTTAATCCTTTAATGCCGCAGCAACAGCAACAGGAGCCGCCGCAAAAGGCAGCACATGCAACAGTGCTGAAAAGTTCAACAGCCCAAAAGCTGTGGCGACACGTGTGTGTCTGTGTATAAGTGTGTGTGTGTGTGCGTGTATGTTCTGTACACATATTCGGGAGCTTATAGTAAGCGTTTAACATTTCTGCTTACATTTTCAACGCTCACGTGTTTCGGGATCCGCCCCGCCCCTCTGGCCAAACAAAGCGCACTTTGAAGCGGCCAAAAGTCTGCATAAAGAAGTACGGCACACAGACACTCAGCCAACACAGACATACCCATACACTCACACACCCGCACCCACACACACACACACACTCACACACACACACACAGACTCTCACCACACACCAGCTTCGAGCAGCTATTGAATAAAAATGCTTTAATAACTGTGCACACAAAACATGATTTATGAATATTTTGCTGCTGTTTTAACTAACTCTCCAGATGAGTCAATATTGTTGTTAATTTGTTTTATTTGCTTTCTTACACACACACACATTGATACTTATATATGTATATGTCTATAATATGCTGTGCGTGTGTAGTTGTTGCGCACTTTTATTTATTGCTATCATAATATTATGTGCTGCACTGGAGCGAATGTAATATATACTAATAATAACATTCCTTGAACTGATTTTCTGCACGAAATGAGGCTTATTGAAGGCGACCCAAATTATCTTGATAAATTTTTCCATATGTATAGATACATATAACTATGCATATAGCTAGATAAGAGTACAAGTTTATTGTTAATAAAAGGCAAAGTTGAATAGTTATATTGACATAATAGAATCTATAATTTGGCAATGCGCTTTCAATAATTGTTGCTTAATAGGAGCCACTGAAGTGCAACAGTACTTTAGCATCAGCTCTCGAATATCAGTTTAACTGCGGCATTATAACAGTTCTTTAACAGAAGTTATTTAATAGCGCTGCACTTAAATAGCAGATCTTTAACAGTCGCACCTTACCAGCAACACTTTAGCAGCTATGCTTAAACCTAAGCACATTAACAGCAACACTCTCATAGTAGCACTTTAACATGTGCATTTTAACAGCAACAACTTAACATTTGCAATATAATACTTTGATAACAGCACTTCAATAACAGGATAGCTCTCACAACATCAGTATAACAGCCAATCGTTAACAGAAATACTTCAACAGCACCACTTTAACATCTATACTTAAGCAGCATGTATTTAACAGCAGATCTCTTGGAGAGCAGATCTTTAAGAGAAAAAATATAGCATCACTAGTATAACATCAGATCGTTAACAGAAGCACTTCAAAAGCAACAACTTAAGATCTGCACTTCTGTAACAGCACTTCAGCAAAAAACACTTTAAGAGCAAGATAGGTTTAACAGCATCAGTATAACTGCAGATCTTTGGCATAAGCTCTTTAACAGATCCACTTTAGCTGCTGTATATCTTAAACAGTATCAGCAGTACTTAAACAGTAGCAACTTTGCTTCTTTACTTCAACATCTGCTCTCCAAGAGCAATGTTTTAACAGCACTTCAGCAGAAACACTTTAACAGGATAGTTTTAGCAGCAACGCTTTAACGTCGACACTTCAACAGTTAGGCGTTAAGTACACAGTCTCAGCTTAGCTTGCGCCTCTTGGAGTCTCTTGACTAACTGAAGCTTGGCAGCTTAACTAGAAATTAACTTTGACAGTTCACACAACAGCTTCACTGTAAAATAAAAACTTTTGCAGCATCACAGCAGCTGCAAAACTCCACTAGATAAACTTGAGCTAAACAATTTCATTCCGGCAGAGACGTCTTATCCACCTGTTTATTTGCAGAGCGTCAACAGAAGAAGTTATCTTGGGTAACAGCAATTGATTAACAGCGTCACATTAACATTTATGTACATGTCAGCGTTGCCAGATCTTTGACGAGCGAGTGCCCCATCAGCCGAGAGGGCCTTGGGGCAGGTGCTCAAAATTTTTGTAACTTTTCCTTTCCATTTCAAGGACTCCAGCTGGTCGAGGGCTTCGGTGCTTGTGGCATAGCTCTGCCCACAGCCGGAAGAAACTGTGTTGACTTGCTTCGTGTTGTTGTTGTTACTTATGGTGGTGGGGCTGCTGCTGCAGGTGGTATTTCTTGTGAGTCGATGTCGAAGGCAATGTCTAGACTTAGGTGGCATTTATTGTGGCGCAAATAAGTCAAAGCGGGCGTGTAAATAAAAATACAAAACAGCAAATAAATTGAAGCAGTAGAAAAGGCAACAACATCAACAGCAACGACAACAACAACAACAACCACAACAACAACAATATGAGCGCTAACAACAATGGTTAATTTGTTGTGCGAGCAAAAACAAGTTGGAAAACTTTGTTGATCGCCGCACGCTGGGGAAAAATTGTTCCGTTTTGCAAGGTTTTCAATGAGTTTCCTTTCGCATTTCAGCATGCCTTTCTTTTTGTTGTTGTTTACTTAGCTATTTTCTGTGGTATTTCTTTTTGTTGTTGTTGTTGTTGTTGTTTTTGTTTTTGTATTTATTTTTAGCCTTGCTTCTTATTTTATATTTAATTTTTTGGCCGTGCGCTGGTTTGATGTTAAAGTTGTTCGCTGCCTGTCGAGAGCCTTCCATACAAACAACAAGTAAAAAACACTAATTAGGCAGCTGCCGGCGCTAGAGCTTTGGCCCGAAGCGAAACGTGGCTTAAGCTTATGTAACAGATGCAACAGCAGCGCCAATACTTGTTACCCTTGCGACTTTTAATGGACAGCAAAAATTGTTGCATACTTTTTTGGGCCGAGAAATCTCTTCTCTTTTTGCCCCCCTCTGCATCGGGGCCATTAATAAAGCTTAGAGCAGCAGCAGCGGTAAGCGAGCGAGCGAGTGACATGTCGCATCAATGAGCAGCCACAACGACCCGACTGGGTCATGTCAATTGCCATTTACGTCAACAGCAGCTGGCAGGACTAACAAATACCCTGTAAATACACCGAATTGGTGAGGTGTGCGAGAACGTGAGAGTTGCATAGATACGCACAGTATATGCGAGCATGCAAGGACTTGTATGAGTCCCACAGAGCGAGAGAGAGAGAGAGGCACAGTGCAAAAAGTGAAAAAATCTCTCTTTTTTATCAGAGATGGTAGCGGGAGTGGGAGAGGCTTGGTTGTTAGTCGATCGGGTTAAGTTTCAATTCGATGCAGCGAGCAAATTCGTAAAATGACTGAGCAAACGCTTTGATTTATGAAGTTATTGACTGTGTGCGTGCGTGTGTATGTGTGCGCTGCACTCATATCCACATACTCAACCCAAAAAGCAACACGCCCCACACCCACGCCCACACCCTAGAGTCGCATTTGTTGCACTGCGCTCGGCGCGTTGCTTTTCGCAACGCTTCTCGGCGCCTCCCGCCTCCCGCCCCTCGCCGCGCTGCGCCTCACCCTAATTCAATAAAATACAGCTGACTGAGTGCTTGAATCATGACCCGGCGATTTGAAATGTTTGCGCCCCAGCGTCGAGTGTTTGCGGGTGGACGGATCGAATGCTGTGGGTGGGGGTGTGGGCGTTGCTGGGCTGACTTTGCTCTTGGTGGAGTTGTACGATAAAGCTCGGCAGTTGCTGAACACGCTCCATGGGGAAATCTCTTTTGTTTTCTTTTTTTCCATACCCTAAGCCCATTGTGACGCGCATAGGCAAAAAGGGTATGCCGACTGCGGGCAGGCACTAAGAAGTTGCACCGACTCCATGAGTGGCAGGTGAGTCATGAATCTGTACGAATCTCTGGGAATGTCTAGGAATCTTTAGGGATATCTAGTACTTAGAATTGAGATAATATAGTTTATAAATACCTCTGTCTGTTTACAAGAACTCGCTTAGAATCGGTCTTCATGTCCTTAAAATAACTGAGATCAATTGTTCCATTGATCACCTCTCATACATTTTTCCAGTTTATAAATATATGTAGTAGTAGGCATATAACTTACAGGGTATCTCCCAGTCAGTCAAGCCAGAGTGCAGCACTTCAGCTTCTTTTTTTCTCGTTGCCTTTTGCCAGTTTGCGCGGATTTTTGCACACACTCAGCCGGCAACAATGCAACGGGAAATGGCGCTGGGCGCGGGGCGTTGGTACGGGAAACAGGAAACGGTGCAAAGGCGTCGTAGGGCACAAACGATTTTGATTCAATAAACGTCAATGCTTGGGCCGGGCTCCAGCTAGATTTTATATGGTATATGGCCGAGAGCTGGGAACTAATAAACCAAAGTGTTTTCAGCTTCAAGTTCTTTGAAGTTCTTTAACCAGAGCACACACACACATACATAGGGACCAACACACATACACACATAGAGACACCAACATATGGAGCTAAGGCTCTTCAAGCGCAGCATCAAAGTGGCAACAGAAGAGCTCTAAACTTGACTTTCATAGATAATCATGATTGCAGCCAAGGGGATAAAGATGAGCAGCATAAGCAGCCGGAGTGGGCGGGGCGAGCATAGGGAACTGGGGTTGGGCAACTGAAAGTTTATTTTACCTGAGGTACTTCGGAAAATGCATTGGCTCCAGTTATGAGCTCGATATGACAGCCAAAAGCTAGCCAAAAATAACGAGAGTAAACCAATAAAGGAAAAGCTACCTCTGGCAGCACGAATATTAAACGCCCTTGTGTGTCGAATGAGCCAAGCTGAGAATAATCCATTGATGGATCGTATATCTGACTTACTTTGTGCAGTGCAACGATTGCCCTCTATGTGAGAGGTCTTATAGGACGGAGAGACTATATTTCTGTCTTATACCTCTCATAATATAATAAAAATATTATAGCCTATAACAAGTCAAACATTGTCTATGCTAGTGCGAGTGCCAAACCCAATATACTCTCTTTTACCCTGTGAACAGTGTGTAACAAAGCCAAATTCAAATTGACAACGTTATCTTGTTTCAGCTCTTTTTATCTTCTCATTTTTTGTTTGTTCTAAAAGCCACAAGCAGCAGCATCAACACGCAGCGCGCTTCTCGCTGCTCGCTGCAGTTGCAAATGCATTTGTCGGCAGCGCCACATCTGCTGAAGAGTTGTTTCGAAACTTTTATTCTGTTTGAAACTCCTAAGGTCCTTAGCCGACATCAGTTGGAAGCCACTTGAAGAACAAACGTATTATCAGCTTCCACGAATTGGACTGGCAATCGTTGCCTTTCTTTATTATTTAAGTCAAATTCTTATTTTGACAAGGAAGAATGCAGGTCCTTTGACTGCGAGTGCGAGTTGGAATAAGCAAACTGCTTGACCGATTGCAGGTTTTGAATTGTCTTATCTTAGTTTAAGTCAATGTGTTGGTCTAGCAACAGTTAATCTAAGTTATAGTATGTTGGGAGTGACCGACTACGAGTTACTTTTGAACTCTGTTCGATATTTACGATTTGATTTTACTTGAAGTCAATGAGTAGGTCAGACATCAAAATAAGCTGGAGTAGCGAGTGACCGACTAGGAGATACCTTTTCGTTTGAAGAATCCTATTTGAAGTTAAAGAATTGCATAAGCTTCAACCAATTCAAATAGTAGCCGACTACGAGATTCCTCAAGCTTCGGTTAAAATTTTCTATTATTGAATCTTATTTAAAGTGATTGAGTTTCTCAAGAATCAAAATATGTTAGAACTGGGAATGACCGAGTGGAATATATCCCGAACTTATCGATTGTTGAATCTAAATTAAGGTCAATGAGCTGCTCCAACCAATAACAATACCAGAATAAATCATCATTTGTTGTTGAAAAAACAGATTTGAGTTGGGAGTGTGCGACTAGGAGATACCTCGACTGAGGTGAATTTTAAAATATGTTAGACTTAAGTTTGTCATTGCACAAAAATAATCATTTTTGAGTAAATATGTATTAGATTTGCACCTCAACATCAGACTTTAAAATTCCACAAGCAAAAAATATAATAAAAAAAAATTCAAATTTGAGTCGAGTACAAGTCGTCCCCACAACCGCGTAATATTTTTGCCACCTCATTAGGTCTTAAAGTGACAAATCACAAAGTCAAGTTGCTCCAGCTGAAAATTCAAAGACAATTAACCGATTTCCAACTCCATTCGAATGGATATGTGGTTGCGTGGGTGTGTGCACATGCAGAAAAAGCCTTTGCACTGGCGCTAATTGCCTTGTGGTTTTGCTAATTGACCGCAGGTTTTCTTAAATGACTTGACATTGCCACTCGACGGAATTCAATGGAATTCGGTTATTTCCATTAAACATGCACAAATTCCTAAAGTCTAGACACTTTACAGCAACACAACACAGAGTGCAACCTTTTCCCATTTCCAATCTTAATTACTGCTCGATTTTTAGCGCTGGCCACCCCCAACACTTAATGCACATTGAGGGGAGAGCATTTAATTTTCCGAAGCGCTATTTAATTACTTCTATTGCAGTGCGCTGCGGCGGCAACACCTTCTATTCAATTGAAAGTTGTCGTACATTTCTCTAATATTCAAAGGCTTCCCTTCTGCAGATGCAATTAATGAAGTTTCCAACTTTGTTATTATGACAACTTATTAGCTAATTGGCTTTTAGAGCGACGTCGTCCATACGAAGCTCCAGCAAAGGCAAAGGAAAAATATAAAAAATAAAAATAAAGAACGGCAAGTGTTTCCGGTGTCCATTCAGCTGGCGTTTTCACAGCTCGCTGCGAACAATTTTGCATAAACACAACGGCCAGCCACTTACTAAGTTAGTTTAGTTTCTAATATTTTAAGTGGGGGTGTCGCCTTTTAACTACAGCAGAGCCAGTGAATGCAATCAATGTTGCTATGCTCGACCAACTACAGCTGACTTTTACCGACATCAGATTGGGTGCTTGGTTGGGCTGTAAATGTCGTAGTCTAATATAGATTTTGATTTTATCATTCAGTATAGTTGCTTTTGATTACTATTTGTCTTTAGTCTCAAAATAGGCCTCGGTTTCGGGCATGATTTACTTACAGCGACTATTCTCTTGAGGTCAAAGAAGAGAGCAGCAATTCAGAGAATTAATCCACTTTGGCTATTGTTTTTATTGATATGTAATACGGTTACTTCAAGTGGGTCTTAAAATCAATCAAATATACCCTTCAGCTGTGATAGTGGCCTATACCTCTTGATTTCCTTCAGACATGATATTCTCCGCAGGTTCAATGACTTCCAAAATATATTTAATTTATTTTTTTATAAATTAAATTGGCTTACAGTTTTTGCAGGACTCAAGCTAATGAATATTTCATCAATTTTAATAACTAGAAAAGTCCGAATTAATCGAATCAAAGATAAAAGAAACGTATTTTGGTGCATGATCGCGCATCTAGCAGTCGGTTACAGCCTTTTTATTTGTGCTCAGCTTGTTGTGCAACAAAGTTGCACTGTGGTTACAATTAGCTCAGCTAAGATTTCATATATATATATATAGATATATATAGATATATATATATGCAATATGCACACACAGACAGTCGTCCCTCTAGTCACGCAATGTGTTAATGTGGATCTCAGAAGTATGCAATCAAATTATAAAATAGCAAAATTGTTGCTGAGCATATGAACCGCACACACACACACAGTCTCACACACACACACACGCGCATTTGCGGAATGCTATCAATGAAGGGTAAGGGAAAGGGAAGAAGGATAAAAGGGGAATGGGGCTAAGAGGCGCTGCAGATAGCAAACTAAGTTAAAAGCGCTGCAGTGGCAACTGGCCAGATTTCAGATAACTTAGTACACATGCCCACACGCACGTCTCCAGGGCTCTGTCTGTCTCCCTATCGCCCTCTCCCTGCCTCTCTCCCTCTCTCTGTCTCGCACACAGCCATTTCCCACTGGCATTTTAACAAGTTGCATGCGGTGGACTTAAGTTGAAGTTAAAGTTAATGCCATGAATTTTAAATTGAATTTAATGCGTATGCGCATGTGAACAGCAGTATATATATATGTGTGTGTGTGGCACTGAGTTATGCGCGTGTGGCACCGCCGAACGCTGAATTTACGTAAAAAGTTGAACGGCGCAGAAAAGTATGCTACGGTTTTTGGGCACTTATTTATTATTGGCTTGGCACACACACACGCACGCACGCACCCACACACACACACACAGACATACGTGCGACTGCCGCAGTTGTACATTTTGTGTGTCCCTGCTGTGCGGTCTGACCTTAAGCTGCTGCTGGACATTGGCGAATTGCTGGACAGGATTTGGGACAAGTTGAACTAATAGCAGCGGGCGGTTGTTGTGGTTGTTGCATGCTATTGTTGTTGTTGTTGTTGTTGTTGTTACTGCTGCTGCTGTTGCTGTTGCTGCTCTGCTTAAATAATTTAGCAATTTGTATGCATGGAAAGCGCTGCGGGTTGGGCATAATACCCAAGTCGAATAAGCGCATCATGGAAATACATAAAATCGCATCAACGCGCCAGCCAATGCCAATACCAATGCCAATACCAATACAAATGCCAGCAGCAACCACAGCAGAGATCCCTTTTTTTGCCACGCTTGCACTCCCCGTGTCTCCACATCCCTCCCTCTCCCTCACGCACGCCTTCTTCCACTGTTCGCTTGTTGCGTGCGGGGCGTGTCAGTTTGGCAGGCAGGCAAAAGTGCATTGAAAGCAGAGCAAAATGAGCATTCAAGGAATGCAATTGCACACACTCACACATCCACACATCCACACATCCACACACCCACACACTCAGGCACAGTTACAGGCGCTGCATACCTGGCGGCACGGCTGCAGCGGCGTTGATTCCCAACCTTTCGGCCAAAAATGTTATCATTTGGCGCATTTGTACTTTATGCGTGGTTTGGCCTTTTCTTTCAGAGCCATTCCATTGCCAGTGCCCGCATAGGGCATTATGATTTTGTTAAAGGGTACGCAATCTGTCAGATATATGTATATATCCGCCTCCGGTTTTTCATACTTTTGCTTTCAACTGCAAAGATCATACCATCATATAGTATGGCATGGTATGGTGATGCATGTTATGGTATAATATGGAATGGAATGGTACAGTATGGTATGGCATGGAATGGTATGATATTATATGGTATGGAATGGCATTGTATAGTATGGTATGGCATGGTATGGTCTAATGTGGTATTACATATATGCAGTATGTTATGGCATAGTATGGTATACAAAGTATGGAATGATATGGTAGGCCATAAACTCTTCTATAGCAAACACATTTCGATATATGTTCGGGTATTTAATAGTGTAACACTCCCGACTCACTCACTGCTCGCAGTTCAGTTGGCTTCGGCCAACAGACCCAACAGCTTGCATTCAATAACAGCTGCCGACTGACTAAAGCGACCTTTCGTCGGGCCACCACAGTCGCAATTTGACGGCAAGCGGAGAGCTTAACAACAGATCAGCTAACGTTAAGCCCGCGCTGTGTGCAAAACTTTGCAAGTTAATGATGGAGCGGAAGCTATGCGAGCGCAGCCTGATGAACCTGAATTCAAAAGGCCAAAAGGTTCCACTAGCGTGCAGCTTTAAGATTTTGAGAGCTGAAATTTAAAACAAAATTAAAAAGTTTTTCTTTACAGAAGTTACTGGAAGTGAGTCTACTGATCTTAAGTTTGACTTTTGATGTGATTTACGTCTTTCAACAATAAAATATAATGTATTGAAGTAAAGTAAAAAACAAGACTATAATCAGTGGTGCTTAAAGGCGTATCTGCCCACACATATAGGCTTAAAGCTGCAAAATAGACTGAATTAAAAAAAATGTATGTATTAAAATGAAATAAGTTTGAAGTAAACTAGTTTTCTTATCTGACTTGTTGTACTTTAAGATGTCTTCAGGTTTTCACTGCTTGAAAAGATTTTCAGTTCACTGTAAAATAAAACGCTTCGTATATCGAGTGAAACTGAATCCTACTTAGCTCTGGAGCTTGATAAAAAAGGAGCTTTTTGAGGTAATTGGAAGTACTTAAATAGCTTTAAAGCTGAACTTGATCGCACCAAAGCTGTGCTCAATGCACTTAAAGCTCTTAATATTATATTTGTCTTGCGTTCTGCGTGAGTTTCAAATAGTTTCAAACAGCTTCAAAGCTCATAAGATAATCTAATTGACTAAGCTTTTAAGCTTACATTTTACCTTAAAGCTAAGCCTCAATTGATCCGTGTGCAACTTTGTTGCATTTCCTAAGCTCGCTATGCTGATCGGCTGGGCTTTTGGCCAAAGCCCTAACTGCCTGGACATTGCGGCAGCTGTAGCTACCACGCAAAAGACGTCGAAAGGCAAATAAATTTTGTTAGAAGAAAGTCACGTACTCATATTAAAAATAACCGAAAAGCGTTCGTAAGTGGCAGGAGAACGTGCAGTGAAATATATTTATGTGCGCCCGACGCAGACAGCGCCCTTGCCGAGAGGTGTCCTCGCAGCCATTTGGCCGGATGCTGGTGAGGCTGCTTGGCCTTAGCCATGCTGAAGAGCAGCCGCGACATGTTTCACGCTCGCCCAGCCCAGCTCGGCAAGGTGTATGCCCCAAATGCCGCATCAACATGCGGCATCATTGGCGACATGATGGTCATGATGTCGTTGCCATCATCGGGAATTGTCAGCAGCGTTTGGCATTCGGGGGCCCTGTCAAAGTGAAAATGTCCCATTGACGAGGACGTTTTGCGTGTTGGCAACTGGCAACTGGAAACTGCCAACTGCTAACTGGTAAATCGAGTGGCGCGTCTTTCGGCCCGTTTGATTTTTGGCAGCGTTGACGTCGCTGCCGCAGCTGTCAAACCGTCAAAGCGTCAAACATTTTTGTCCGTTTGGCTGCTGACAAATGCTACCTGCCTGACGCTGCCTGGCCAAGCGAGAAAGGGAAACTCGTTCTACTATGTGTTGGGACATACGTATATTCCGTGTGGCAGGACTTCTGTCACTCCTCAGAGTCGTCAGCCAACTGACTTTTGCATTTATTTATTTATTTATCGAGGCACGTGGTGCGGTGCGTGCCACTGGCTTGAATCCGCTCGCCCCTCCAAATTGTTCCTATTGCTGCTGCTCTGCTTGTAACTTTAATCAGTTCATTTGACGTGGCTGCCATGTTGCGCATACGCCGCGTGCCACAACCCGAAAATAAACCAAATCCACGAACTTAACAATTATGCAAAAACTTGTTTTGCCAGTTGCATCATTTTTGACACATTTCCCTGTCATTTGTCTCTTTTATAAAGGTTTTTTATCTCTCACACTTTTTTTTTCGAATACCCTGTGTACGCTGTGCAGACGAGGCGGATGAGTGCCAAGAGCTCTTTTAGTCTTCTTTAGTTAACTCGAGGCTGTAAGAGTAAGGTAATCTGAGTAAGTATATCAAATACGATCTTTATCTGGAGTAACTTGTTCAAGCATCAACATGCGGGAAGGGAGCAGATGGACGACGGATGATCTGCTGTCTACAACAAAACCTATTCAATGTTTCAACGCAAGGCAAGGCCACCTCCCGGGGCCTAGAAGTGGATCACGACCATAGCCAACCCAAGTCAAATCATCGAGCAATTGACTCACTGGCGCCCCATGCTCCAATTACACGCCGTGGGAGATCATGGCATTAGACATAAGTTATCGTCAAAGGATTTTAAAGGGCTTTCCTCTTCGCAGCGACCTACTTGCACTTTCCATTACTTTACAGGGTATCACTACAGTCAGTAACTGCCAGCTAATGGGCATTTGTTTTTTGTTGCAGTCAAGATGAGAGCGCATGTTTTGGGGGAGGGGACTGGGGTTAAAAACCATAGAGCCCCAAAACGCATGTCATTCAATGCAATTGGAGTTTGCTTGCGCCATTGTCCTTGTCAGCGTTGTCCTTTTTGGCTGTCTGCAGGATTGTAAATTATGCAAACTTCTCTTCATATTCATTAGAGGCAACAAAAAAGAGAGAAGAAACAAAAAAAAAAAACAATATTCCAAAACTAGTAATGCAGCTGATTGGCATTACCCGACTGCAAAATACCCTATTTATGGTTGATAAGTAATATATGAAAAAAGTGTACTTTTTACTGCTTCATAATATATAGATGAAGCTTATTCAAGCTTATCTTAAGGAAGATTCGTTGGCCTATCTCAGCCTCACTCTTTTGCCATCAATTGATACCCATTGCTGGCTGTTTACAGGGTATTTGATAACCAAATACGAATGCAAGAGCAACAATCAGCCAGCACAATAGCCAGAAGCGTTCAGCTGAAATGACAGTCAACGTCAGCATCTCTCTTGGATTAGTTAGCTGGTTGGTGTTTCGCATCAGGGTCAAAGTGGTTCAAAGTGGGTCATGTTTTTGGGGAATTACTTCAGAGTGTGGAACCCTTGAAAATGGCCAAACGACAAATGCTGACTGTATAATTAGTGCCCGAGCAGAGCGAGACAGCAACTGAGCATTGCTCTAATGAATCAGTTATTACGTATGCTATGAAAGAATTCCAGAATATATACAGTTATGCAGAGCTGCAAATTGGTAGAATAGGAGCGCGATAAGTATTCAAGTTATGCAACGCGAATCGGGCATAAAGCATGCTGGCATCCAAAGAACAGAGCCATAAACACAGACCTTTTTTATTATATATCTGCATCCGTGTGAGTCTGTGTGTGTGTGTGTCGAGGAAATTCTAATAATGAGCGAAATGTTTATACGACTAAATGCGAAATTATAAAAACAATTTGGGCAAGGGGTGCGCATGGTATTTAACTTGTGCTCGAGGCGGCGCTGTGTTTGAACTTCGAGCAGCTGCTGCTCCGCAGTTCATGCTTAATAGCCACCTACTTGATGGCGTTACGTGTCACAGCTACACGCCATTGTCTTATGCCCCGGCCATCCGGTCTCCCTGCACCCCTTTGGCTCAAACTCCCGCTCCCGCTCCTGCTCCTGTCACGTGCTTAGCGTGCCGAAAAAGTGCGTCAGCAGCAGCTTAATTATTTTTATTCAGTTTTTGCTACAGCTACACAGCTTTTTTCAGTCAACTCCCCCGCCCCGGCCTGGCCCGGCCCGGCCACTCAGCTGCTGCTGCCTTGTTTGCCACCCCCCTCTGCGCCAGCCTCTGCCCTGCCGCATTCACTTTGTTGTTCGTTATGCTTCCTGTTTATTGTTTGTTTGTTTGTCTGTTTGTCTGCCTGCCTGCCTGTTGGTTTAAGCGCACTTGCAAGTATATGTTTTGGGATTACGACAATCCCGGCTAGCGAAAGAGAAAAAACTCCCGCCCCGCTGCCATGCTGCTCCCTGCATAGCTTCTGCTCCGGTTCCACACGTTTATGACAGCAGTGAACTGGCGGATTGGATTGAATTGGATTGGACGGGCGCTGGGTTGGCTTCGTTTCGGTGTTGACTGCTTTACTGTTTCACATGCGACTGCATTGCCGGACTTTTGGACTAGTGGAGTGGATGTCGGGACAGCGGGACAGCAGGAGAGCGGGACATTCGTATCACTCACTCTTTTGCTTCGAGACTGTCCGGGGAGTTGTTATAGTCATTCTTGTTGTCGTTGTTCTTGTTGTTGTTGCTGCTTTATGCTCTTTTTTACTGGTCTGTGCATTCCGCATAAATCTGACATTTAAAGAGAAAGAGAGAGCGATCTTGAGAGCAGGACAAAAAAATACCAGAATACACAACAATGAGAACTTAAAATTTAAATGCCACTGACTGGGGTCCATAATGAACGCATTGCGCACTGGCCAGCGAGTGAGGAATAAGTGGATGAAAAGCACACTGCCGTAACGAATACCAAATGCCCTAGACAAAAGCTGTTCACTGTTGTTGCTCTTATTTGTGCAATCAAGTATGATTGGAGACGAAAACTGTGAGGGGCTTTTTCTTCATATGATATCGTCTTATCTCCTTGTAAGTGAACAACGGAGGAGTGAGTAAAGGGAGACCGAGCATAGGGAGAACGAGCACATGCATAGGGAGCGCGGCATTCAAGCTGTTACGGGTTCAGCTCCAACTTCAAATTCAACTCCAACTCCAACTGCTGATGATGTGCTCTTACAAGATCTGTTCTAGTGAAACTCTAATAACTTTATAACTTCTTTGATCTCTTCTTTATATTACTATTAATATTATTACTTATATAACTGTATAACAATCATGTGATTTATCACAATTTATTCATTTGTCTACTATTTGCTATTTGATATGTTTTATTATTATTATTATTATTATAATTATTCTTATTATTATCATTATTATTACTATTATTATTTTAATTATTATTATTAAAATAATATTAATTTTTATTGTTTTCATTTACTGTATTTTACAATTTACAATATAATTTCTTCAATAATATCTCCCTACAAAATTATTATAAATTAGCACTTGTTAAAACTCCCATTTAATTATTAATAGAACAAATCTCTTTTCATAATTTCATCTTCAATCTCTGCCTATCTTTATTTATATTTCATTACTTCCCCGGCGTTCCCTATTGCACATCAGAATCATGCGACTCTCTCCGAGGCTATGAAAAAGTTAATAAACCGCATTCTTATGATATTAGCTTTTATGTTGCCTCAGTATCTCCGACTCTCAAGTTAAGCTATCTAGTAAATTATTTCGAAATAAAAAGAGAAAACAACATAAGTATGCGAGCCTCGAGTTATACATGCACTCGGTATATGTTTATATTACGAGATATATATAAATGCGAAAGCATCTTAACTGAGAAAATTCGGTAGCTCGAGAGCAAGCAAACTTAAGCCAGAATATGGATATTTCTTATAGCTAAAAATATGATAAATTGGCTCGAGCCACTTACATGTGTATGAGCAGAGCTTGTGACAAATTGTATCGATGGCTCAAAAGATTCGGAAAATTGTAAATCTGCTTAGCAAATTCGATGCAGAATAGTTGAAATGAGCTCGAAAGAAATGGATTTGTTCTGGCCAAAATGGTAGAAAACGGGGGCCTCGGACGTGGGACAGTCAACTGAAACCGCACGCTCAATTTGGCTGATCTATGGGTAGAAATGATTTCAGTTGGCATTCGTTCCACACGGTCACCCGCTACACAAATCGCTTGGCTTTCAAGTGCATACAGATTGCTAGGTGTTTCGATGTCGCCAGCGGGTCTATCAAGCGAAAGCGAGGGGCAGGAATTGCAAGTGGCGGAAATTCCATACTAAGCTTAATGCGCAGCAGGAGCGAACAAACAAATGTGACCAGGCGATAGAAGAAAGAAAAAAGAATGGAAATGTAGCAGAAGGCAGTCAGCATGCAGCAGGCAGCAAACAGGCAGACTGAAGGCAGGCAGACAGCAGACCAGTTGCAGCCATATGTTAGCTGAGGGGTGGAGCGTGGTCCGGCATGTTGTGGGTGGTGCACAGCATAGAAATATGAAATGTAATAGTGACAGAAACTAGCTGTAAAAACAGAGGAAGAAAAAGCGTTTGACAGCCACAAAGTAAGCAGCAACAGCCAAAGTAACCAGTGTGAAGCAGACAAACTTGCCCCAACTGAGGCAATGTGGCGGGACTGCCACGAGGGCGAGGGGGGGGGCGGGGGGCGCACTTTGCTTGGCAAGTGCATCATGCGGCAGTGTGCAAAAAAGTCGCTTGTGCTGATTGTTTGCACTTTGCACACTAAAACTGTGACACACGCCACACGCGATGCGAAACACAAATGAAGAGCACAAAAAAGCAAAAAACAATAAGAAAAACCAAAAAAATAACAAAGAAAATAAGGGAAAATATGAGTAGAAAACTCTGATAGCTCCAGACGTCAACTCGTCTTGCCATCGAGCGTGAGCTTGGAAAATTTTAGGTATACGAAGTGGGCGTGGCCAGTCGGAACGCACTGGGGCCTGGGGAAAGGGAAACGGACACAGCAGCCAAGTCAAAAGTGACAGCAGCGTACCATAAAACACATATATAAATATATATGTTATATATACATATATAAATATATATTTATATATTTGAAGAATTGCAAAAACAAGCAGCATAACTGAGGCAATCAGGGCTGGCTTTATGGCCAGCGCAGCAGCCGTCCAATTGAGTTGCCTGTATAACTTATTCGATAAACGGTCACACTGAAGTATTGCACCGTGAGTCCTCATGCAGGCATTAACCTCTGACTGAAATGAGAAAAGGGTAATAAAGGTGAGTGAAATACCCTCATTCTAAGGGGTGTATGTGAACAGACTAGAGTTACATGGTACAGTAGAGCAATGCAAACTGGAATACGGGCATACTTAGCGCATCTTGTAAGTAAACTTCAAACGGTCACAATATATTTCGACGCTTTTTAAACACTTATACTCTAATCTGGTCACACTGAACAGCTGCTACTGTAACAAAGGAATACTTATGCCACACCCACCGAATACGGTCACATAAAGCTTAACTGCAGATGTAACTCCTCAATAATGAAACTTATATACGGTCACACTGAGCAGCGCAATGCACTCACAGAATGTTTACTCCCTTACCTTCAAGCTTGCACAATCATAATCTGAAATTGATGTACGGTCACACTGATCAGCTGCTGCACGAACCGGGTCACACGGGATGTACCAATAGCAGTTGGTCATAACTTTTAGTTGCCCCTATCCAACTGCACAACGTAAGCTTGTCCAGCCCTGCCCGGGACTAACAATGACTGCAAATATCACACATACGCACCGTGGCTCGAGATACTTCATATGCTTTACGACAATGGCTCGGATACAATTTGGCAGAGCGAGCTATAATAAAAGAGAGAGGAAAAAAACAGAAAACACGAACAACTGGCACGGGAAGTCACTGACTGAGGAGATAGTCAAGGTGGAAAGAGACGGATACGGAGATGGATACTGAGATGGAGACGGAGACGGAGGCGGAGATGGCGTTGGCGACGATGACAACGACACTGAATAGTGCAAATTAAGTTGTTGTACCGCTGACGGGGAGGGGGTTTGTTTGGCTGATGGGATAGCTTGTCAACGCTGCAGTTTGCAGCCGGTGCGCAGACCGGAAGTGGCAGGCCCGCCCACGGTGTCTACTTGATGAGCTATGTTAAGGAATACGTGAGCATAGAGATGAACGATTGTAAACTGCTGATAAGATGGGCTGGATGGGTGCACGGAGACTGTAGCTGAATTGCCCTCGAGTTGTGCTCCGCACACAATCGCATTGATTGAAGAGTTGGCAGCGACTGCCCCTGCAGCGCAGGACTTAACATTAATGACTGTGTAAGTCCTGTTCATAATTTCATAATCTGTCCGACCTGCCGGCACTGTCCGATTTGTGAAATCCGAGAGGGCAGCTGAAGATGAAATTGATTTTGTAATTGCTTTGGCCCCAGTCGAATCGAAGCAATCATCTATGTGTGTTCGATTACGATATTGCCTTTATCTAGCAACACTAACACCTAGTAACTGGGTAACTAGGCAACAGTCAAACGTAATTGCTTTTATCTGCGAGCTACCATTCATCTACCAGAACCAAATATCGAGTGCATATTCAGCTGAATTGTAAAGAATAGTTTGATTAAATAAACTTGGCAATTGGTTTCGCCATAGTTGCACTGGTTCGCCCGTCACAGCGGAATCTTTTCTCTGGGATCCTGGCACATCCTGTGGCAATGCTGCCGCCACAAAGTCAACTACTTTTTCTTGTGCTTCAAGTAGTTTTTCGCCATCAATCACTTAGCGGCTTCAACTTTGCCAGCTCCTCGCTCAAGACAGCATTCCCTATCTACCTACCTCCCTCCCTCCCTCTGTCTAGCCCTTGCCACAAGGAGAAAAAATCACACGTATCTAAATAGTTGAAATGGAAGAAAAACTCCAACTTTGCTGCACACAATTTGGCTCGTTAAAGGAAAGTGCGCGTCAAATGCGCAAAGCGGCGACTCTGCCACGCCCATATGACAGAATCTAACAGCTCGTACCGCCTTCAGCTACGCCCCGCCTCGTCCCTCTGCTTAGCCGTAGTAACACGTGCCTAATGCGCTGCCTTGACTTTTGTCTATGGGTATTTTATACCCTGTTGCCAAGTATGTGCCAAAAAAAATATGTAATAAGTTTCTAGTAATGTAGGTGGCTGGGCGAGACAGAGTAGTACACTAAGAATACCCTGTAAAATGCATAATAATATGAGCATGCAAAATTTCTTTTTATTTATCATTATTATTTTCATTTATTTACACAACTGAAGTGCAAATTAGTTTTTGACAACTAGAGAGAACAGTCGTAGATACCCCGTATACCCTGTATGTTTAAAATAACATTAGGTGTTCAAATACATAATGGTTCTATATATAAGCTGCTGCCAAATAGGTGTTTGGAATGCGTAATAAAGCGGCAGAAGTGCAACTGGCAGTAGTAGACCAAAGACACCCTGTAAACTATATTGTAATAATATGAAGACGATAGGCTTCTTAGTATTATATGTATATGAAAATGTACCTAAAAAGCTGTAGTGAAAGTAGTGCTAGTAGTAGACTATAAATACCCTGTGAGTATTATGAAATTGGCAAGCCTTTAAATATATGTAGTCAAATAGTTTTCATTTCATCATAGATAAGAAAAGAAATGTCCAGACTCTGCAGATTTAGTTACCCTTCATGTGCTTTCATACATTACAGGGTATCTAATATTTGAGTTGCACTAGCGCATTAGCCTAATTTGATGCAGTCTGCTTTTTGTAGCCTTCTAAGCTTGACAAACTTGCTTTAAAGCCACGCACGCACAAAGTGAAGGCAAACGAGAGAGTGTGTGAGAGAGAGAGAGAGAGAGAGCGAGGGAGAGTAAAAGAGAGAGGCAACAGCTGGTGCATTGCGTGTCGCCTTAGTGTTGCCGCTTGGCAAGTAGGCGAAGTTGAAAGTGCAGACAGAGTCGACTGCTGTGCGCCCGAGCATAATAAAACTTAATAAATTCTCGAGGTATATTTATGCGCACATATAATAACCGAGCGACAACTATAAATAAATTGCACAAATATATGCATACGACACAGATACATATGCATATGAATGTGTGTGTGTGTGTGTGTGTGTGTGTGTGTGTGTGTGTGTGTGTGTGTGGGCGACAGGTATGGTAGACAGGAAATTGGTGGCGGCAGGCGCCTAAAAGTTGCCGAAACTCGAATATCCGCAGTTGGCAGGCGCGCTGTCGCTTTAGCTGCCGCCGCTGACCGCAGCGCGCGTTGCCAGGCACAACTGTACCTGGACCGCAACATCAAATTACAATTCCAAAACTGGCAGCGTCAACCGCAGCCTTAACCCCACGACCCTCACTTCAGTCTCCGTCTCAGCTTCAGTTTCGCTCCACGCTCTATGTCGCAGCACTTAGCCAAGGCAGTTGACGGCGACTCTGGTTGCGGACAGGTTCGGACTCGACTGCTTGGCCGTAATTTCATACGCCGTGAAAAGCATTTGCACTTGCACAATCTTTCAGCAGCCTAAGTAGCGGTATCTATCACTAACACACGCTCAACAATGTCCCCTCATTGTGCGTAATAAAAAACGCCGTGACTCGACTAGCACAGTGGTTCAAGATCACTGCTTCTGATTCGAAAATCAAATATAATAGCTAAACTCTGTAGTACTCTCGGTAACACTTTCTTCTCGCTTATTAACCAAAAACCCTCAACAGATGGGCGGAAGGAATGAGGAAGGGACTGACAGACAGACGGAAGAACAGAGGAACGGAAGGAAAAAGGAAGGGACGGGCAGACGAACAGACTGACAGACATATGGAATGATAGAGGAACGGACGGACAGATGGACAAACAGAGTGACTGCCTGAGGGACAGACGGACAGATGGACGGATGGACATAATATTAATTTCTTCACTTCGCATACTAGCTAAAAAATTAAAGATTCCCATTTTGAATGGTTTTAGGCCATATAAACTCAACACATTCTGATTTGGATTTTTTCAATGATAGATGATCCAACTGGAATGGAGATAAATTTATGATTTCAACATCATTTGTAATTTAATTCTGATTTATTCATTGAAAATTTGCAGCCAGTTTTTGTTGAAGCGGAAATATGCATTGGCAGGCGTGTGGGTTGGCTCCACTGTGCGTGGCATGCGAGGTAAAGAGAGACGCAAAGTCAGCGGACATCCACTTTCCATGAGGCGCCATAAACACTCGGGGGCTGGCAACAATTTTGACGCGTTTCGTAACTGAAGATGAAGAATCACCAGCAGCAGCAGCAGCAGGAGCAACGATAGCTATGTTGGTGCAACAACAATTACATTTGAGTGCGCCCTAAAGGACATTTTACTGATTTAATATTTGTTGCAAGTTGCAACTTGATATGCGTCGAGTTGCACGTAGCAAGCGGCAGCCGGTAGCCGGCAGCAGCTTAAGGATCTGTAGCAGGCACCGAATGCCATCGAGCAACAAGCCGAGGCGGCAGTTGCACGTTGCGAGTCGCTTAGCTGGCGCTGCCTGCGCCTTCTTTTGTCACTTAGCTCGCAGCGTGGCTCAAAGGACACTAAATATTGCATTACATATCCTTGCACTTTATGGCCAACAGCTCTTTGGGACAGCGATGCCTGCGATCCGCCTTTCTGTCAGTGTGTGTATGTGTGTATTGCAAGCTCGAATTAACTCATTGCTGATGATGGGGAAGGCGAGAAGCATGCAGGTAGAGCGATATCATCAGATTCAGCTTAAGCAGCGGCAGCTGCCACGCGCGCCCTTTTGCTGCCGAGCCTTCATCATTTTGATAAGTTGCCGCTGCTGCTGCTTTTAGAGCTTGCCTCAAATATCTAGCATACGCAGCGTGGGCGGCCCAGCGTATTGTATGCCACAAGCAGCAGCTATAAAACTTCCAAGCGGCTATCCGCATTACTAATGTGTAGAGCCAGCGGGCGGACTGCCGAGCGGCATGGCATGGGGGAGCACAAGCCAGAGGAGCAGGCGGGGGCTATGTGTGTCAGAGTGTTGCAGATTTGGTAAATGTGTAGCGAGCAAGTCGTAAAAAGATTTTTTATTCGCGTGGCATCATAAACATATGCATGGCCCGAGGCGTGCGAGGCAGCCTGGGAAGGGCTGAACGGGCTGCGGCTGATGAACGCCCCCAGCCCCCAGCCCCTACCTCCACCTCCACCTGTCCCGCAGCTGTTGTTTGTGTAGTTTACATTTGTAATTGCTTTCTGCTGTTGCTGTTGCTGCTGCTACTGCTGCTTCTTCCTTTTGTTTCTTCATATTTTTTATAGTTTGGCTTGTTTTATAGCGCTGCAAGTTGCTGCTGCTCTGCGAGTACTTACTGTGCTCGCCGTATTCACTCAGCTAACGTGTGCCGTGGCTGGCCCGAGCAAAAAGTACAAACAATAAGCCAAAACTTTGCCCGATTCGGGATATAGTTTTCATCTACCTTTTTTTTAAACATATGTAATGGGAGGGTATATGCAACTAGGCATACCCTATATGTTGCATCTAGTCTACTTGATATTGATTTGATATTATAAATTGGAGAATATCCAAATCGAAATCTTGACTCATATCGATAAGTATCGATGGACGGACGGAAGTTAACTTAATTACAGGGTATTTGATTGTGAGGCTCGCTTTGCCTTCTCGTCTCTCATTCGTTTTTTGCCGCAAACGGCTCAGCTGGGCTGCAACAGCTGGGCAGCTGGATGAAATTGGCAAAACTTGTGCTCTCGATGTTGCTTTGAGTTGTTTACAACCCAAAGCTGATTATGTTCCGGCAGCTCTCCTTTGGCCAGCGCTGGCTGCTGGCACTGCAATCGCGTGCAGGAATCTAGTGTTTGAGCTTGGCTATTGAAAACCGCTTGAGTGGGTGACACCAGCTGTTGCGGGTGTGGGTATCAGTGTGGTGTGGGTGCCGGTGGTGCAGCCTTTCATTTGCTTTGGCAAGCTGCTTGCCAGCCGGCTCCATCGGAGGCTGGGGGCCAATCGAAAGTCTGATCTCGAAGCATGTCTGTTTTTCGTGGCAAATTGAGTCGTATGCAGAAGGTAAAGCTAGAATGAAGTGCTTTCGCCCATGTATTTGCTAATGAAATTTGCTCAACCCAAGCACTCTCCGCGCACGGCTGCCTGGCCATAGTAATTGCGCCAGCTTCAATCATTCAGCAGCCAACAATAACAGCCACTGCCATTGGCTACAGCAGGCAGCTTAACAATGCTACTAAAAAGCAACAGCAACAGCAATGGCAAGGGCAACAGTCGGGGCTGTGAAAACATAATTGACATTTGAATGGAATTGAGCAATTTCGCATGAATTAAAACAAGCTTAAAGCCTAGCTAATGAAATCAAATGAAATCTTTAACAATGGCTGCCAAGATGTTATTATCATTAAAGCAATTGCTGCTCAACGCCAGATAAGTAGCTTTCCATTTACGATTGTTGCCTTAGACAAGGCCTTAGACAAAGGCAAAACTGAACTTTTGCAAGGTAGACGAATGGCAAGACCTTTTAAATGCAAATTATTTGTAGCTGACATTAAGCTTTCGCGGGATTAAGACAAGTTTATGGTTTAAGTAAGCCTTTAAAGCGTAGCTTTAATGTAAGTGATAAAGAGCTTTGATATAGTTTTGCATTTTTTCCTGTGGCAAATAGATTTAACGTGTTTATAGAGTTGGTAAACTTTTGGAGTCTAATACTTTATGCTTTAAATCAAACTTGAATGAGCTTTCAGCAGCCATAAAGCTTTAACGAACGAGATATTGAGCAAATGTAGGCTCTATTTTATATAAACGATTGTTTTGCTTAGCCATAGCTTTGAATTATGCTGATTTCATCACACAAATTAGCCCGTAGGTAGACGACTTAAAATACCTTCAAAATGATAGTACTTTTTTATAAAAGTGTAGTAAAGCTTTAAGCTTAATAGATAGTTTTCAATGAATAATATATTTAATGCACTTTTTATGTTTAATTTAGGCCACAATACAAAGCACTAACGTGTGTGGCAAGCAGAGATTAAATGTTGTTAATTTAGCTTCCTCTGTTTTATGGACTTAATTTGTTTCTGGAGCTGTTGCCGCTGACTGTGAAACGCAATTTAACTACTTTAGTCTTCAGCGCTGGGAAGACACAACTTTAATGAGCTTTTAGGCATCATAAAGCTTTAATGATCTCGGAGCTTAACTGCGGGCTGAAGTTAACTTTTCCTTTAATGCGAGGCGCTCAGAGGTGCAGCTGAACTACAAAGCTTTCAGTTGTTTAATGTGCTTTAACACAACACGCACAGTGTTTGCTTGGACAAGATTTAACTAATGAGTGGCAAAAACAACTTTTGTCCATCAGCCATGAGCAGCGCACACACGCCAGAACATGCACGACCGGACGTATGTTTGACGTTCGTTGCAAACTTCATGTTTCAGTTGTTCAACCCTTTCATAAAACTGACGGCAACACAAAACACTTTTGGCACTTGCCAGACAATGTTGGCCACGTTGATGCTGCTGCTGCTGTTGATGACGATGATGTGGATGACGATGATGATGATGTTACTCAGTTAGCTTACTGGCATTCGTTGAGTCGCACGGCAAACGGTCTGTGTCTGTGTCTATGACTCTGTCTGTGACTGGGACTGCCAAAAGACATTCGAGTGTCACTTGCGCAGCAGTTTTGAATATTTTGTGAATAGTAAATTACGATCATGGGCCCGACGCTTGTCTGCTAACCCGCTTTCGCTCCTTAGCCCCTCAATCTGCCGGGTTACGCTTTGGCAGTGTGTCCGATTCAGTCGACTACATACACTTACCCATTCAGAGCGACTTCACTTGTTATTGTTCAGCTCCAGCTGGAAAGGTGTGAATGCATTGTCACAAAAATTGTGTGTTGCAATTTTAAAATTGCGCATTCGTAGCTGGACCCAATGCAGCAGCAGCAGCAGCACCATTTGATTGGTGCCGCAACCAAACTAATTGCACATAGCCGAGTCTCCGACTCGAGGGCCCTGGCTGGGACGGCTTTAAGTGCAGCTCTATGTTTCAGTTACTGTTGCCGTTACGGCAACAAAAGGGCTGCAGCAAAATGAACCCTGATTGACAGTTGCCAGCGCAGTCTCAAAGTGCGAACAGTGCGGTTCCTTTGTGGGCCATGAATAAGTGGACCAGATTCACAATGCGGCCACATGGGGACCGAGAGTCGAGACGTTTTTGTATGTCAGCTGAAGTGTTTATACTATGTATGTCTCTCACACACTCACACTCTCTCTCTCTCTCTCTCTCTCTCTTTCTTTCTCACATGCCTGCAGTCTATTCTGAATTCCATTTGCTGGCCTTAATTAGCTGCACATACACACACATAGACTCATATCCTCTGCAAGTCTAAAGTTTAAAAATACAATTTTCTTTTTGAAAATTGCGCAAAAATCAGCTTGCTTTAAAGTCGAAAGCTAGGCCAAGTTCGTCGGGAACAATACTCATCTGATATCCTGGCAATGCTGGCTAAAATTCTATAGTTTTGTAGAGAGACTTCAGATCCTTGGGGGCATGTAGACACGACTTGACTCGGATATAGTATATAAAGCATATATATTAGGGAGTGCTAGCTGCCCTTTTACACATTTGCATAGGCTTCTGCTTGAGCGAATTACTGCAACTAATTGCATTCGTATCCAAAGTCCAAAGTCCTGCTGGCCGCTCGTCCTCCGACCATAATTGCAAGCTTTCTTCATGTGCTGTGAGGCGAATGGAATTTATATTTTCTTGGAATTTGTGGCACGTTGCAAACCTAATTAGCACCTGCTGCAATTTATTTCATGTGAATTCCTTTCAATCAGCTTGTGTGTGCCCAACAATGGCTCAATCGAGCGCTCCTTTGTGCATTTCGACTCGCACTTCCGAGCAATGAGAGAACTCTCCAGCATCTGTAATGCTGCATGGTCAAAGTAATTAATATGCCAAATTGTATTGTTGGCCAAGCATTTTCGGTATCCTTTTTTATATCGCAAAAATTCTATTGTATGGTGAGAGAGAGAGAGATAGAGAGAGAGAGAGAGAGAGAGAGAGAGATAGATAGATTGTCAAAGGCAAGTTGAGGTCGCATTCAGCAAATATTGGCCATTTATTTTACATTTATACTGCGCACGTGTGTGAGTGTGTGTGTGTGTGTCCTGTTTTGCTGTCTATATTTTGATCAATGATTTTGTTTCGTTTCACAATGTTGCTGCAGCAACAACAGCAACAGCAGCAACAACATTCCCTTTTGTGTTGCGTTCATGTGAAATTTTGTGGATTTTGATTTTTGGCTGGCCCTTTAATACATATAATGACATTTCGCACGACAAAGGCAAAAATGAAATGCAAATTGCAACAAGCAGCAGCAACAGCAGCAGCAACAGCAGCAGCAACAACAGCAGCAGCAGCAGTGGCAGCAAGGAATAGCAATTGACATGACACAAAATGACCTCGACTCTGGCTCATGTGGCTCAGGTTGGAGCTCATCATTAAGCGCCAACAGTAACAACATCAGCAGCAACAGCAACAACAACAACATCAGCAGCAACAACAACTGGCATAAAAGTTGTCGCTGTCATGCAAATATCTGCAAAGGGACGTTGGCGTTGCATAAATAACGACAACAGCAGCATCAACAGCAACAACAACAACAGCAGCAACAACAGCAGATGAACCAACTGCAACAACCAAAGAAGCAACAACAACATCAACAGCAACAATAGCAATAGCAATAACAACTCGCATATTTTGCATACAAAGCGCTGCAAAAAACACAAATATTCACTAAGAAACACACATATACACACACACATGCACACACACACACTGATACATCAACACCTTTTGCCATTTCGGTGAATGCGCTCTTTGACTATCTCTATCTGTGTAACTATCTGGTGTGCTATCTCTCTCCCTCCCTCTCTCTCTCTCACTCACTCTCTCTCTCTCTCTCTCTTCCTGTGTTTATGTGCCTCTCGTTCTGGCAATTGTATTCGCACGCACAAACAATTGAAATTGTATTAAATTGAATTTTAATATATTGCTAAAACAACAACAAGGACAAACAACACCAACACACACACTCTCGCACATACAAAACTATTTACACAGAGCATAAAAAAAGCAAAGCGACAGAGCTGAGCCCTGTGGGCGAGGTGTAGGTGTTGCGGTTGCTGCGGCTGGCAGGAGTGCTGTGCCAGCAGCTGCGAGATAAAGCAGCAACTGTTATTTCATTTCTTTTCTCTTTGTAGTTGCTGCTGCTGCTGTTGTTGTTGTTGCTGTTGTTGTTGTCCTTGCCTTCGATCATTTGCGTTTCATGCATTGCATTTAAATTTCAAGTTTAAATATTAATAACTAAGCGCAAACGTGCTCTGTGCGCGTCTGTGTCTGACTGTGTGGGTGTGTGAAAAGTTTATGTATTTGGAGGGTATGCACTCGGTGCAGGTATGCGTAATGCTTAGACACAGATAACAGTACATAGAGTATATATGTATTTGTATATATATGCTAGATGCGTAGGAGCGATAAAGTCATGTGCCTCTCCCTCTCTCAATGCCAACTCGTCAGGGAGTTTGGAGCTTAGCAGGCTGCATAGAAATGGAATTATATAATACTATCAGATGCGATCGATAACTCAAACAACTAGCAGTGAGGAAGTCTTGGGTATGCTTATATTACTTGAGATATAATAACTCGTAGTGAACTGAGTTTATGCAGCATCAACCAATGCATAGGTCCTTCCAGTTGGAGCTGCACAGGTTCAGCTCGTCGTGAGATATTGATAGCACATATAAGTCTTTACTTCAGCATTTATACCTACTTTTCAAGGGAAGATCTCATGACTGTACTCACAGGACTCTATATATTATTTACATTACTCTACGATCTCAACAGAAAGTGTTGGATTACCCCTTTACTTATACAGAAATAACATTATAAGACAGGCACTATGCTAAGTATTTCCCAGTTCGATCACACTTATTTCAATTATTAATATTAATAAAATAATATATAAAATATAATTATACATGAAACTTTGTATCTTAAACTTGAAAAACGTGAGTAATTTCTTATTGTTAGAACTTTGTTCTTTTACTTTCGCTATTTAGTTTTCCACGCTTATTGAATAATCAAAGATACTATTTGAGAGAGGTGACACAAAATATTTATTACTGCATTCCTATCCTTACATTTCCTATCTTCTGTCTGTCTAATTACAAAAAAAAAAATTTCTGTTATGGAAACATAATCAATTTAATTATATGCCAAAAGTTCAGACTTTTTGAACGTATTGAAATTTCTGAAATTATTTTTAATGAGTGAGAGCTCCAACAGTCAGTATATATGTATATCAACATAAGGACTGCATAATCTCTTTTTCTGACTTTAAAAGGTTTGGAAACCAAAGTTCAATTTGTCAGAGATAAAATTATATATACTCGTAGCTGGAGAATATGAAAATATAGAATATTGATAGAGTTTTAGGAATTTATCAATTTTCTTTCCTATCACATATTATTGAGATTTTCTACAAACTATCTCGATTCGATTGTCTATCCAATAGAGTATTCCATATTCGACTAGTTGCAGCTAGTGTCCTCCCTCTTGTTAACCTTCAAATAAACATGCCGCACGTATGCAGGCCAACAAAAATACGAAGAACAGCAACAACAGTTGCTTGTGGGGTTGGCTGCACAGTGCCTGACATAAGTTTAGCTATACACAAAACACACACCCACACACACTGAGAGCATCTGAGCATATTATTATTTTATGTACATAAGCTGCAAATTGTTTGTCTGAAGTAATTGTTGGCTCCAAGTTGGACAGATTCAGAGTTTCGCAACTGAAGTCAAACATTAGGCTTAGTTTTTGGCTTGAGTTGGAACTTCGCAATTTCACAATTGAGATGTTAATCAAGTCGCATTGCTGTTTGCGTTCGTATTCGGTAAATAAATTATTAATTGAACAGAAATAAAGTCGCTAAATGCTTAATGTCTTTTCAAATTTTCTGTTTACCATTTGACTTTCGCGTGCCATAGATGCTGCGCAAATATCTCTGCTTCTTATTGATATTGATTTAAATGTGCCGAATTTTAAAGTAAAATCAAATGAAATAAAATATTATGCACAGTTCGCTGGCTGCCTGGCTGTCCTGGCCTGGGGCGGTCTGTCCTGGCCTAGGCTGGTTCTTTATGTAAGCGGATTTACGTGCGTAATCTTCATATAATTGGAATATTAACAAATGGAAGCTGAGCAATACTCGTTGCATGACTGCTGGACGTGCATGTGTGTGTGTGTATCGCTTACAGTCCGATACTCTCACCGATAATTTACAGTTAAATGTGGTGTGATTTGCTGGCAAAGGTCAGAGGTGGCACCAGCCTCTCTTATCAAATGCCAAATGTCGTTGATGAGCCCGGCGGAAAATGTCAAGTCGAGGCAGCTGCTAGCCGGCTGACAGTTGGTCTATTTGCATATCCTGCACTGTTCCATTCCATTCTGTTTCATGCCTTGACATGCCATGCCATTCCATTCTATCCTGTGCCATGCCATTCAGTGACCATGTTCTTCGCCATTGTCTCTGCTCTAGTTGTTGTTGCCGTTGTTGTTGTGTTTGGTTTTTTTAGGAACAAGCGACGCGCACAAATCGCAAATTCGGCGCCTTACTTCACATTTTACTCACCATTTCATTTTTATACTCATTCATGAGAGTGAATGGAGTTGTTGGTTTTGTGCACTGTTCGCTTTGCTCTACGTTCGTTTGTTCCTTTGGTCTTCCCTGCGTCTTTCTGTCCG
Organism: Drosophila mercatorum; assembly: GCA_961210405.1. Lineage (NCBI taxonomy): Eukaryota > Metazoa > Arthropoda > Insecta > Diptera > Drosophilidae > Drosophila > Drosophila mercatorum. The sequence continues at coordinate 760,236 of CAUIUS010000001.1, read as the reverse complement.
TACTTTGACCAGTCTGTCCCATGTTATCGTAACTGAAGCTAGACCCTTGAAAGACTTTGAATATATACTTGTGAGTACCCGTATCTGATAAGTTGTTGTGAGACTTTCCCAATGCGTTTACTAGGGTCGTGGCAAATAGAAATATGGAGTATCTCAAAAACATTACTAGGTCAAGTGCAAGAGCCTTTAAATTCGGTATCTATATACTTCTTCTATATACTTTAGATATAGCGGATATATCTATGCCCATAAGGGGCGTGGTAAATATATTTATATACTTTGAATTTAAAGAGTTAAAAGCTTAACAATTAGATAGTTGACTTTCTCATAAATATTTTTTTTTGACCCACAAGTATATTTTTTCGTTTTCGTTTCTTACCCTGAACCTTTACTGAAGATTGACAATTATATATTATATATTTGAATATCTATCTATTATATATCTATCCTTATATATCTACGTTTTCAAGTTGGTAGAATTTTGGGCTTGAATGAGAACTCTGGAGTCGGTAGCACCCGCTGCAACATTCTTATTTTATATATATATTTTTGGCTCGAGTTCCTAGTGTGTGGGTGTGTGAGTGTGTGAGGTTGTGTCACTTTGGCAAGCTCGAATTGATTTGGCTGAAAGTTGTTGCAAGTTGAGAGCATTCACCATTCTTTGCACTCCCTTCGCAGGCGACTCGTCGCACAATCATTTGCATAAAATCAAACCGCACTGAAAATAAACTCCACTCAAGACGCGCCCTGGCGCCCAGCAACGTGGGTTAGTCAGTCAGTCAGTTAGTCAGTTACACCCACATAGCCACACAACCACATAGCCACGCAGCCACACAACCACTCACCCACCCATACGTCAGCTGATATGTAGCCCTTTATTTGGACTTCGACTATGGCTTAAGGGCGAGTCTTATGTGTAATAGGCGTAAATTGTAGCCAAGTTATGGGAGCGCCACGTGAATGGCTTTTAGGGCTGCGTCAGCTACACGAATTGAACCGGTTTGACGTGAACTTGAACCGCTTACGCTTTGTCTGTCGAACACTTTGCGTAACTCAATTGCAGCTGTGCTTCAAACTTAGTTGCGGCCAACTTTGGCTGCGATCCGGTTGCCAAGTTTAAACTGTTTCGCGCACTTTGCTTAATCCCATCGCATCACCCCGCGCCACCTGGCCATGCTGTCGTGCTGTTGTGCTGCAGCCCTGCTTTTGGGGGCACGACGACGCGTTGCCCCTGTGCGGCCATTTTCGGTTCTGGCCAACTCCTTGACCCGCCGTTGGCTCTCCTACTGCCAAGTAGTTTATCGCACATTTTTGCCGGAGCACAGTTATAACAACATATGCAAGTACCTCCCTCTCCCCTCTCTCTCCTCCCGCTCTGTGTAGTAAATGTGTGTAATATTGGTTTGTGCCCTGATCTGTTTCTGACCATGTTCCAGCCGTGTTCACCGCATGTACCTAGACTTGCTTCTGCCCACAGCCAAACAGGCTTTGGCCTTGTCTTCGTCGAGTCCTTGGCCCTGCTCCTACACCAGCCGTATTTGCTGGCTCCAATTGTGCGGACCATTGCGAATGTTAATCGCACGCATTAGTATTGGTGTCAGGCGCGTCGGGACGCGCCATGGGAGTGCACGCCATGGCGTCTAGGCCCAACGCCTTCTTTGTGGTCTTGGCCTGGCCTGGAATGGCCTGCTCTGCTTGGCGGTGTAGACATTGGCGCGTCATTTGGCCAACATGAAAATTGTGCGCCAACATTTTTGTCAAATTGCAAAACCAACCAGACATCAACAACAACTACAACAACAATAATAGGAACAACAACAACAACAAACAGCTGCTGTTGCTTCCAGGCCCTCGGCCACCAAATTGTGTTGATGAGCTGCTATTGGTGCTCTGCCTAGTTTGTGTTTGTGTAGTTAGTTGGCGGCTCTTGCCGGGCTGCCACTGCCAGCAAGTGGCCCCGTTGTAGGGCTCCCCCTTTTCCCCGACCACCCATTCCCCACAACCCTCCTTCGTCACATTCCGCCCTTGTGTACATGAGGGTGTATTGCGGTGTGTGGCTAAGAAAACTTGAGGTGCTTAACAATAATTGAATGAAACTTGAGTTAAGTGTGCACATGTGAGCGTATGTGTGTGTGTGTATGAGTGTTGGTTTGTGTGTGTGGCTTTGCCTAGGCAACTCCCATCAAGCAGTAGACTGGGACGTTTTTGTGTGGCAGGAGGCTATTTGTGATTGGGTCTATTAAACAAAACTTCTGCGGTTCGTTGCGAACAATTATGTAAGCGTCACAGATGCAAAGCAATTGTGCCAAAGGGTGTGTCTGTGTCTCTTTCTCTCTCTCTCTCTCTCGCTCTCTCTCTCTCTCTCTCTGTGTGTGTGTGTGTGTGTGTGTGTGTGTGTGAGTGTGTATGTGTGTGGGGGCGGGGTATATTTCACCATTCATAATTGTAGCAAATTACGTTGGTTGGGCAACGCCGTGCCACTGCAGCAAAAATAATTGAATTATAATAGATGCAGCAGCTTTCAGGCAGTCCCATTACGCCAAATCGCCATATAGCCATATTTGCAGTGCAATTCCATGGCTGGGCCGAACCACTATAGCCTATCTCCTTTCTGCCTAGATTTAGAAAAACATCGAATTTCAAATAGTATAAATTTGTGCTTTGGCAAATAGAGTCATGTACATATGTATGTATGTACATGGTCAGGGTATATGCTAGTCGAGCACTTCCGACTAAAGCAGTCTTAGTTCGTATGGAAAATCAGGGTAAAATGGTCTTGCTTAAAAGCATATAAGAGGTGGAAAGACGCTTGACAGATCTTGATAGTATTATAGTATTATAGTAATATAGTAATATAGTAATATAGTAATATAGTAATATAGTAATATAGTAATATAGTAATACAGTATTATAGTATTATAGTATTATAGTATTATAGTATTATAGTATTATAGTATTATAGTATTATAGTATTATAGTATTATAGTATTATAGTATTATAGTATTATAGTATTATAGTATTATAGTATTATAGTATTATAGTAATATAGTAATATAGTAATATAGTATTATAGTATTATAGTACTATAGTATTATAGTATTATAGTATCATAGTATTATAGTATTATAGTATTATAGTATTATAGTATTATAGTATTATAGTATTATAGTATTATAGTATTATAGTATTATAGTATTATAGTATTATAGTATTATAGTATATTTTATAGTATTATTTATTATAGTTATTTCAAATATACCTAGGGATGGTCAGGGTATATCCTAGTCGGACACTCCCAACCAGAGCATTCTTAATTGTTTCTCTTGTTATTGACTATTCAGCTATAGTAGATTTTTATAATTGTGTATAGTTTTCTCACATTTAAGGTAGTTCTTGATTGAACGAACGTAAGTATAAGGTAAATACTTGAGTATTAAAGCTCATTCGAGTGCAACGTACTTGCAGCGCTCTTCCAATCAGAGCCATCTCGAATGGCACTTAGTGGTATCGAGGCAACACATTCGCATGTTGCAATTTGCTTGGAGATCGTACATGTTGCATGCTGTAAAATAATAAAAAAATTTTGTGTTTAAGCTTTGCTGTAGCTGGTTTTGGGCAGATGCGTGCGAGAGGCCAGAGATACAGACAGGGATAGAGGGAGAGGTAGAGGCAGGGAGAGCTTTTGTGGTTAGGCGTCGTGATTTTTCTATGCTCGCGAGCTTCAATTGAAGTGCGTTGCATGTTGTTGAGGTTTTCGACCCAGCAACAATTGCCCAATGAACTTAGTTCAATTTGTCTGTGTGTGTGTGTGTGCGAGGGTGTGGCAGTGCAAACTGTAGGCATAAGCATGCCGCAATCCATGAGAACGACCCCAACAGATAGCGACCGCAGGAAAGGCAGCGCAACTAACGAGCGCGCACTGCATAATTGTTATGAACTTTATTATGAACCGTCAAAACGGGACAGTTTTTGGGGGGTGGCGGCTGCGGGGCTGGAGCTACCTTTGCTAGGGACAAATTGAATGACCAGCATAAAATATGCGTGAGTGCAAAAGGCGAGCATTAGTGTGCGTGTGGGAGAGAGTGTTGTTTTAGCATCGCAGTGGAATTTGACGAAACATTCATAAAATCAACCAAAATCATGCTCCACTCATTACAAAAGCACTTTTCATGCCACCCAATATGATATGTGTGTGCGTCTGTGTGTGTGTGTGTGGAGAGGCGTGGCATGTGTGGCGAGCTATGGCAGGCAGGTGAGCGCAGGTGCTAAATAAAGGTTTATTGGCAAGCGTCTGACAATCGAATGGCGAAATTTTAGAAAATTCTATTTTAATTGAGTTAAGCTTGTACTTGCAACATATTTATAGCCACAGCTGGCAGCAGGCAGGCAGGCAGCTCAAAGCATGCGCCAAATCCAATTACCCGGCTTTGCACGGATTCAATTAATATTTTTGAGTGCTATCGAAATTCAGTTTCAGTAATTCGAGCCAACTTTAGACGAAGCCAAACTTCGAGCTGCTTTAGTTTGCGGCTGAGTGTGTTGCTGAGACTTGAGTTCATTGCGCTCATTAGGATTGAAGGATACCTGAGAGAGAGAGAGCGAGAGAGAAAAAGAGAGAGAGAGAGAGAGAGTCCCCTGTTGAGTGTGTCACTTGTTGTAGCAATTGATTTGTACACTTTGACACTGAACTGAGCTCACGCTCAGCTTAGCCCAGCTATGCCGCTCTGTCACTGCGATCGAAGCTGAGCAGATTGTCAACTCATCGTGACCTCAGTCGGTTGGGGTCTTTGACATAATTTTGACAAGCGTGGCGAGGCATTCCTCGCTCGCTCGCTCGTTGGATTGCAACTTACAACTCAGAATCCAACCTCGGAGGCTCAACGTGCGACAGAATGTTGATCGCATGGCGGCCAAACATTTGTTGGCCACCCTCCAGCACGCCCAGCCCGCCCAGCCGGCCTGGTGGTGGGCAGACGACCGCAGCCACCATCAACCACCAGGTGACAGCCGCTCGGCGGCTTTTCATCACTCGAGTGCCGCACGTGGGCTGTGAGCCAAAAGCTGTCCCACTCACTGTCAATGTGGCAGGGCTCCAGGCTCCAGGCAGCAGCGGCAGAAGCAGCAAGGACTTTATTTTCATTTTCTGCGAACCAACAAACAATTTAATTTCACACGCGAGCGCCAGTGTTGTCGTGCGGCATGTGAAATCAGCCAGCCGATACGTCAGCTACACACACACACACACACGCACACATATGTATATATTTATATATATATATATATATATATATATATATATATATATATATATATATATATATATATATATATATATATATATATATATATATATATATATATATATATATATATATATATATATATGTCTCTCTCTCTGTCTGTGTGCTGCATGCAAATGGCGAATGATGCCTCAAGATTTGCCCAGGTGTCGCATAACTTGGTAACCAGGCTTGCAGCTGCCTGTTAAGTCAATGACTTTTATGTACATTTTGATGGACTTTTAATCCATATATACACCCAGAAACACACACACACATGGAGCACTAACCGAAATGGCTGTGCTTTTGTGGCCGCCAACCAGGCAGCCCATCATCTTTGGCCACACACTGTCCTGACTTTGGTTTTGGGTTTGGGTTCTGGAGCCAGCACTTAATGTGCTTAAGATGAGTTACATTATAGTATCTCTAGTGTCTCTCTATAGTTCGCTCTCTCTCTCTCTCTCTCTCTCTCTCTTTCTCTCTGTCTCTCGTTCTGTTTCTCCATTTCAACCGTTTTCCTCGAGCACTTTGTAATTGTCTGCGAGTGGGAAATTTCATTTTGTAATGTGGCGAAAGTATAAAGTATAATATTGTGCTTTTGATTTCGCATGCCATTTGAGTACCACCCTGATCCACCCCGGCCCATTCTCAGCGCTCGCTTCCGCTTGTCTTCCTTTTTGACCATTAATAGGTATACTTATATGTTTAATGGAGTGCCACTCGACTGCTCCATGTCTTTCTCGGGACTTTATCTTGTTCTTCCTCTCTCTCTCTCTCTCTCTCTCTCTCTTTATCTCTCTCTTTCTCGGTCTCTCTGTGTGGGACATAGTTAAAATTGCATGCACAGCGGGCGTAGCTCCATTTTGCTACTTTCTGAGGGCGCCTTGTGTTTGGTCAGCGGCGAGGCGACCGCAGTTGGTCGCTTTGTAATGCTTAGTTATGCAACTGTTGTTCAATTTGCGGCAAATAGTTTGCATTTGACTATTTACCTCACCCACACACACAGGCGCACCCTAGGTAAGCTGAAGCAGCTCTTGACCCGCACTGAGCTTTAAATTAGCAACGTAAATGCCACAGAAATTGCTGCACTAAGTTTACAGTTTGTGGATGTGTCCTCAGCTCAGGGGCACTCGCATTTCGGTCCACTTCTGGTTGCAGCTGCAACTTAGCCAGATTAGTACCCACACACACACACACACAGAGCGAGAGAGTAGCAGTTGTCACATATGATGATTAGAAATTCATTAAGTTGTTGCAGCTCAACTGCTTGTTAAGTGAAGCGACTTCTTGTGGCAAGTGATTCTTGAGTTCAGAGAGCACAAGGCGACAGCTAAGCCCCAAAATGTAATTAGACATCCATGTATACTGCAGACTGCGGCCAGTTGAACTCACTATTTTCATATCGTATCCAGCTCAGTTGATTGCAGCTCTCAACTATTGTCCTTTCGCATGACGATTGCATCGAATTAAGCATTGCTTAAACTAATTAAAGCGAGTTGCCAGCAAGTCAATCGAAGCAATTGAGTTTTTGGCTACATTGAATCAACATAGACGGGAGCCGAGAGACTGAAAATTTTTGAATAAAGATTGATACTTTATGCTTGGTAATTAGCGGTTCTTAGCATAAAGGATTGATAAGGCAAGATTAAGCACCCTGTAGGAAGAGGCCATAACTTTTGAAGATTGTATAGAAATACACTCATCTGAATCATCTCATTGAGTCTGCAATTTGTTAAGTAAACTCATGTAGAATACAAAGCGACCAGCCTCAAGTTAGTTGACTCCACAAGGACATGGAGTGAAGAATGAAGAGGATGACGAATACTTTCTTCTCTCCTTTACGCTTGGCAAGATCAATCGATTCAATCATTCCAGACTTCTTTATAGGAGAATTTCTATAATCATAGGCGGAAGTCTACAAGACTTCTGCGCTTCAGTCGAATTGTCGCCAGCAATGTTCAAACCGAAGCTCTGGCATGAGTGAAGGAACAGGCCCTTTTGCTTTCAACTCCAACAGCTGTCACTTGGCCCACATCATTTGACAGACTAAATAGAATAAATTCGAATATACTGAATAAACTATTAAAGCAAGCTGCACAAGAGTTTCTCAATTCAAACGAAACTGCAGCAAAAGAGCAGAGAGTGATTGTATTTCAATCGAAGTTCCAGCTGCCTGCAGGCTGTTTGCTTTGAGGCCTATTATTTGTGGAATCAATTTGAGAATTTTCTCCCTCTGTGCGAAGCTTAAAGTTTTGTAATTTGAAGTGATTTGCAGTGCGTAATAAAGCCCTTTGAGCCGGGCTAACATAACACTCTTATTATCGCAAATAATTCATATTGATGTTAATTCGATTACGTTTACCTTCGGTATTTGCTTTTGTGTTGGCATGGCTAGCTCGCACGACCTGATGAGCTGACACTTGATGCACTGATGTGGTGAGCACTTAAATGCCCATCAATGCTAATCGATAATTGAAGTCATCGTTAAATATTAGTTGAGGCGTGCATAACGGTAATTCTGCAGGCCACAAATTTGTCTGGCCCTCGATGCCTTCACTCCGCTCCGCTCCGCTCCGAGGCATGTGGTGAACATTTGGCTGCTGATTAGCATACCTCGACTAACTGACGCCAAGCTTAAATATTATTAATTGAATTTGCTCAACTATTTGCCATTAAGCAGCTCAGCAAACAATGTGCGACATGCCAGCAGCAGCAGCAGCAGCAACAGTGATATCAACTGTCAAGCATCTACAGCAACTGCAGATATATCTTTATATCTATTGCTGTGTATATCCATCTGAATTCCCAGTTGTATATGGCATGTCCTTGATGCACTTTCTCTCTGCCTCTCTCTCTCTCTCTCTCGCTCTATTTCTTAAAGGCGGCGTCTGTTGTCCATGTTTATCAATCTATTGCGGCTGTCATTGTAGTTGTTGCTGCTGCTTCTGGCTGCATGCAGCCTGGAGTGTGAGGCGAGTGTTTTAGTATTGCGTTTCCTGACAATTTGCGGCTGTTGTTTGACTTGTTAACGCATGTGTGTGGGCGTATGTGTGTGTGGGGTGGGAGGTCGTCTGAAAGATATGCCTGATATGGCAGCATTACTGCTGCTGCTGCTGCTGCTGGCCCCTTTCTGACCAGCCGTTCGTCTTCCACGTTCGATTTACGTGGCAAAGTTATGTGCATTACCCACATTCAACTATCCACCAGGCAAGGTCCTGCCGCTGCCATAGATACATATATAAATATGGCATTTCTCTCTCACACACACACACACACATATATACAGCACACAGATTGCATATGCCACAGATATCAGTAGATAACCGGCCAGAAAGCCACTATCTTGCCAACTCCTTGACAAGGGTCTCCCTGCTGGAACTATAATATTATAATAATATAATGTATTATATATAGCATATATGTATATCAGTTATATATGCATGATATATAGCATATATGCACATCTGTTATATATAATAAATTATCTTTAAACTTGATTCCGATTTTCATCTGTAACATTTACCTCTTCTGTTAAACAGCTTCAGAACATAACATTAACAGTCAAATGTTAACACTTCCTTAACTTTAACACTCGCTTTACAGCAACTGTTAAAACTGAGTCGAATTTTCAATACTTTAAGAAGACCATAACATAAATCTGTGTTAGTTTTCCAATTTTCGCTTCGCCTCAGCCTCAAATGCATTTCCTGGAAAGATGATCGAGCAGCTCTTAATGCTATTTGAACAGCTAATATTAGAGTAATATATATCCATAGATATGTATATATATGTATATCGGTTGAGTAAGGGGATTTAAGCAGCTGCTTGAGACTGTTTGCAGATTTTTTGTTGTCTCGGCAACGGCAAGTGAAAAAGCTTTTTGCAATACAAGTAAATCGCACAGCAGTGCCAAGTGCGTGTGCGTGTGCCTGTGTCTGTGTGTGTGTGTGTGTGTGTAGACTTTGTGCTTTGGCATGTCTAGCACGGTATATGTTTGCATATTGTCTACGAAATGCTATTCGAATCCCATTCTTTGTCTAGCTATCTGAGTGTCGTTCAGTCCTTTAAGTCCGTCCATTGTCCTTGGCTGCTGCTGTGATGGCGCTGTCCCGCTGCGTTTGACTATACAAACACACATATAGAGAAATGCGTGTGTGCGAGTGTGTGTATAATCTATATGTGTGACATATCCAACTGTAAGTGCCCTGTGATATCTACTGCTCTCTCAATTTTGTTGTTGCTCCCACTTTGCTTCTGGGTCAGGCCAGGACCAGAGCCGCCGCAAGCCCTTTCGCTGCCTTACTTGGCTCCATAAAAACCAGCAGGCGACAAAATTTGCCGCCCACTAGCTGTGTCTCAGTACGTGAAGTACACACACACACACTGGCACACACACGCACACACACACACACACACTCACACACAGAGAGAGCTGCCTTATTGACATGCAATTTGATTTATATTGCAGGCGACTCGTGTATTCGATGCTTCAAAATGCAGTTGCCCAAATTGAAAATAATGTTCTCAGGGAGGGAGTGCGGGTGCAGAGGGCGCTCAATGGGACTGATGGACTGCGCTGGGTTGGGGCGTGGCGAGGGCAGGGGTATTTGAGCGTATGGCCAATTGCATTCGCAAGCTAATCAATTATAATGATAATTTAATTAATTTGATCAAACAGCTAACTGGTTGCAAAGCAACCACAACAATAACAATGCAAACAACAACAGCAACAACAACAATGCCAGACACTAAATGCATTTGTTTCTGCACTTTTTGGCACATGCTTCAAACTGGGCATTACGTGTGTCCTTTGCCCCCTCCCCGGACACGCGGCGCCCATGTTCAGTGCTGTTGCGGCTTTATTAGGAGCAACTGAGGCGCAAACGCAGCGCAAAATATTAAATTAATTGTTTATGTTGTCTGACAAAAGGACAATGGCTGCGGCAAGCACAACAACAGCTACACATGTCCAATGCAAACACACACACGTGGACACACACACACGGAAACACAGTCTGCTTTGAGCTAACATAGCTTTAATAACCTTCGACATTCTATAGTTTTTCTGTGTTTTTGTTCTCTAACAACAGCGAACACTCTGGGAATTTAGGGTATTTTGCTTTTGTTCAGGTGTATGCAACATAGAAGAGGAGAGGTGTGGCAGAAACTGTTGTATTATATGTATGCGATGGAACAGAATCAGGGTCATCATTCATTCAGTCAGTTGTTAGAGAAGGCAAATGGAAACAAAAGTTATTTAATTGAAAATATTATTGAGATTTGTTAATTATGCGAAGTTATTAGATTTATTCATAGGTATAATATAGATTGACAGAGCTAGAGCATATATATCTTCTAGCTCTAGATAAAAAATGATAAAGTTATACGACTAACTAACGGACTAATGACGCAGTCGAAATAGGAGCTGCACAAGATCACAATCGAATGATTTTTTGAAGAGTTTCAAGTATGGGAAAGGACAAGGACAAGGGCCCAAGTAAATAATGCTAGATATGGAATACACTGAATATGATTGAAAACACATCCTAGTCAAATGATATCCAAACATTTATTAGGAATTAAAATTAGTCGAAATAGTGGGCATAAGTGAGTGATATCAGCACTAATATGCTGCCAAAATAATAATAATAAAAAAAAAATTAAATTCAAAATTCGAGAAACTTTCTTTTATTATAGACACAAATATAAACCATGAACTGACTATTAAGTTTTGAAAGCTACAACTTGAAGTAAGATTTCACCTACATTAACAAAGTTTTCTTTTCTGCGACCTTAGAACTGGGGTATGACAAATGCTTAAGCATTGCTAATAAGTATTTCATATACGGACAAGCTCTCAGCTCGACTTCAAGGGTAACTATAGTAAAAATAATATTACACATATTGTCAATATCAGTCCGAGCATGCATTATGATGAGCAAATACTTATAACAAAAGCAAATTCTACTCAGCATAACTAGATCTATCTATTACGCATAAGGTTTCCAACCTGCGCTTTACTCTAATAATGAAACTTTAAATTGCGTTCAATAAATATATTTAAAAAGATATTAATATAAATAATAAATTTGCTAAAATTTTGTATAAATATTCTCGTAGTATTAATTTCCCATACTCTGTCCACAGCTTAGCTTAGTTCAGCCAAACGGAGAGCTGCTTAAAGTGTGCTCAGGCAGCATTCAATTCAAACCGAATGTAAGCACTTATTCATGCTCCCTCAACTCTAATATTGACTTATTTTTGTACAACTTCAATGCAGAGAAGTAGCTAAAGACAACTGTATAGAAGACCTCGCTGTTTCCCTTCTTCGGCAGAGATTAGATGAATTGATACTTCTTCTGGCACCGCACAGTGGTGAAATATGCTCGCTCAGGCTGTCAGGGCATGCGGTCAATTATAAATTGTCCTGCCGGAGGCTGGAGGCTGCATAAAGCGTAAATAAGTCGACTCGCTGACATTATTATATTTGCCCGAAAAGCCTTTAATTTCACAAGGTGTAGCTGGGTGCGGCTGGGTGGATGGCTCAGTGGTTGGGGGTTGTAAAAGTGCAATGGAAAACATTTTACGTTAGTCGCCTACTTAACGCCGCTGGCAGCGTCCTGGCAGCGTCCTGGTTGCTGCCGCTGCTACTGCTGCTGCTGCTGCCGACACAAATATTAAATGCCACAAGGTGTGGAGACTGTGTCGTGGCTCAGCAGCGCGCATAAATATGCTCACAGCATGCATGTGTGTGTGTGTGTCTGTGTGTGTGTGGGTGTTGCCACTGTGGTAACGTTTTAGCAGATTTTATGCTTACATGCAGGCGAGCGTATCTTTATATATGTCTGCACGAGCTCATGTGTGTGTGCCCCTCCCACAAATGTAGGCCACATTTTTGCTGGCGCTGCCGTTGCCAAGGTAAAATCGGATTGTGTGTGTGTGTGTGTGTGTGTGTGTGTGTGTGTGTGCGATCGTGTGTTTGGCACCCTTTGCCACCGACACGTCGCCGCAGCCCCTGACAATGTAAAGCAGCTTTTCAAGTTTACGCAGAACTAACATATGCTGGCAACATTTGAAAGATGGCCGCGATAATGAGACTCTGGCAGCTGGCAGTGAGCGGCGAGAGGCGAGAGGTGGGCTGAAGGCGGCAGGAGGACGGCGGACGGTATAGGGATAACAGAGCAACGGGCCACACTGCACGCTGTCCGATATGGCAATTGAGTGCGCTAGGTTTTTGGGCCTGCCTGGCCCCAGGGCCAGTCTCGGCCCAGACAACAGCAACAACAATGAAAACATTGTAATCATTATCAACATAAACAAATCAAATGTCTAAAATCACAAGCCTGGAAATGCAAAGGGCCAAGCAGAGGCAACCAGAGCGTGAGGCAGAGAGATAGGCAGACAGAGAGAGAGAGAGAGAGAGAGAGAGAGAGAGAGAGAGAGAGAGAATGATGAGGGAGAGCGCTACAGAGCGTGTGATATGCTAATAAATTCCCTATAAAATATGAGCAAGTTCTGGAATATATTCTGGTTTAGCTTGTGATTTGCTCAGGCACAACACAGATGGGATAAATATTTCAATTATATTAATATTCCAATAGTTATAATATTATATATATTAACAGTTATTCATTATTATAAAATTAAATTAATGTATCATGTTATTAGCTAAGTATCATATTTATATCAATTCATATGCGTATCATAAAATCTATTTCAATAGGAGAGTCTGCAGGATGTCAGCTGGTATTAAAGAAGTTCCCCCATCTTTCCCTTTCAGGCACAAGTAAATTAATCAGATAAAATAATATCATATCTATTACAAATATCTCTTTATATTCACAACAGAAATTATTCGTATACCAGATATTCCACTGAACATTTTTAAGTAGCAATTTACAGAGTCTGCAGCATTTCTTCCAGTCAATCAGAGAAGTTCGCTCTCATCTTTCCCTTTCAGGCATAACTGAATCATTCAGTTGGAATATATTATTATCTTATATTAATATTATACACATTATTAATATATATTCATATTTACAGACTTTGCAGGATATCTTTTAGCCAATCATCTCTACTCCCTCATCTCGCTCAAGTACGTATCTGTTGCTATTTTTGTTGTTGTTATTGCCATTGTTGCAGGTCAGCTCACAGTCAGACCCAATCAAGATAGTCTTATGTGTGGCAATAGCAAAGCAAATAACGAGCAGCAGGTGGGCGGCTCGAATGGGCCGGGTCAAAGGTCCGCAGAGAAAAGGCGCAAGGAAAAAAAAGAGAAGAAAACCCGAAATTGGGGAAAGCGCCGAAGAAAAAGTTGAAAAAAAAAACACAGAACTGAGCTGCGCAAATAACCACCTGTTGTTGTTTCGAGCTGTTGCTTTTGCCGTGTTACGCTGTTGCCCTCGGAGTTGTCCACCATTTGCCACATTATCAGTTTGCGCTTTGATATCTGATAAGCCCACATCAAAAGCCAAGTTGCCGGAAAGGTAAAGGTAAACCTAAACAGAGCAACATTCGCTCTCTCTCTCCCTCTCTCACTCCTCTCCCTTCTCTTTGCCTCACAGGCAATGCACGAGTTGAATCTGATTCTTTGTGTTGAGGCGAACTTGACTTGATTTTAACTTTAGACTTAATGGCGAATGCTAAGAGCAGCAATGTACTTTTGGCTACATATAAGGAGCCTGCTATCGCCAGCGATTGTATGTGCCACATGCATTAACTATATATGTTCTATGAGAGACTTGACAGTTGTTGGCGCCGCTATTCAGACAAACTTCCGTTGGAAAATATATAATTGAGCTGTGGGCGTTGTCAAAAACATTTTGAATTTTGAATAGCAATAAGTTTTATAAGTACTTAAATTGGATCTACTTGTAAGAGCCGCATTTGCAGTCAGGGCTGTGTGAGCGGGAGTGTTGCTCTGCCGGTGCTCGGTGCCTTTCCTTCCTCTCCCTAAGGTACGCTCTCTCACTGAATAAAGCTATTGTTCAATTGAAACTAAAGGTCGGTTGGTCGTTGTTTTGCTATTTGTAAGTCTCTCTTTAAAAGGAAGAAAGTCGCGAATTGCTTTTGTATCGTGTTTGCGTGTGGGCCATAAGTAATCACCCGATGTTCTTTGGCCAATAAAAAACTTTTGTCCAAAACTATTCCACATTCTTGCGTACTCAACCAATTCATGGATTTTCAATTTGTATTCTGCATTTGTTTACTTCACAAATCTTAATTCACATTTGCCTGGGCAAATTGGACATGGCTCTATTGTGCTTGGCATAAGAATTATTTTATATATATATATATATATATATATATATATATATATATTTATATGATAGAAACTCAACAAGAGTTAAGCTCAGCTGTTACAAATGCTCTTCGCTACTTGACTATAAAGATATCTATATTCCTTCCGGATATATTAATTAGCTGTATATATTAATTAGCTTCAAACTAAAATTGCTGTAAGAGTTTCACTGCTGACTAGCCACACAGATACCCTATTCATTATAATGACAAATCGGGGAATATTTACTTTAGGTTCCACTGTTGTCCCCATACGCAGATACCCTATAAACGATAATGACAAATTGGAGATTTGGAAAAATTGGTTCCACTGCTGACCACCACCCTCTCTGATAGTGACACATCATAATGACCCTCTTGAGCCTTGTCGCTTCTCCGACTCGTTCACAGTTAACGGGTTATTTGTGGAGAACGCTGTTTGTTGGCATCGAAAGTTCTCTTAAATATTACAACTTTCGATGATTGCCTAAAGCGAAGCAAAAGAGAACAAAATAAAAGAACAATAAAGAAATAAATGTTTATTGTTGACATGCGAATGGACAGAACTAAGCCTTGTTATTGAACCACTTTAAAGGACGCAAATGCTCCAATTATAGTCAAAGTCCACAGCATGCCAGCTGCCCTCCCCCCGACCACCCTCCATCTCTCCCTGTCTCGCTAGCACTGCTGCCGCCAGGTGTGCCTAGAAATTTTTTGGAGCGTTGCTTTTAAAGTGCGTTTGCTTTGTTGTTGTATTTTATTTTCTTCTACTACTTTTTTTTGGTGTACCAGCTGTGCGGCCACTCAAATAACAACAACTGGCTTGCAGTAGGCACACCCACTCACACACACACACACACCCACTCTAACACACACACACACACAAGGCAAGCACTTTGCCCTGGCCGCAGTGCTAACGTGGCCAACAATTGCTCATGCCCATTTTCCAGTTCCCAGTTCGCAGTTCCTGGCGCTGACTCTGACGCTGGCACTGAAGCCACGCCCTCTCCGCGCATCCTGCGCAATTTGTCCGCTTTCAGCTGCCCTTTTTCTTCCTTCTTTTTTTGTTTTGCTCTCTGTTTTTATGCTCGGCCAATGTTGTTTCTAATCCCATTTTAGCTTAAGCATTTTTTACGCTGCTTTTCACACGACGCACCATACACGTATACGTATACGTACGTATACGTAACGCACACGTAACTCCCTCTGGTCCTGTCTAGGCGTTTCATACCTGCTACCTACCTGCGCCGCACCAACAGCAACAAGAACAACAAAGCGCTGGAAAAGCAACAAGAAAACCAGCTCAGCAGTCGCTTGTTACTCTGTAAATTTATGAGTGTGTGTGGGTGTGTGCTAGTGTGTGTGTGTGTGTGTGTGTGTGTGTGAGTGTGTGTGTGGCTTGTGCGTGTTTTGCGTATGCTTGTGTTTAGCCAAAGCTTGTTGTTGCCTCTGCTTTATTCAGTTATGTTTCGCCTGTTACTCCCCCCGGCCTCTGCTCCCACCTCCGCCCCATTTGCCTCTGGGCTGACCAGGCCACAAAGTTTGGCCAGCTGAATAATGGCTTATATACAGTTTTGTATATTGTTTTAAATCATTTCGAGGCGTATTGTATTTTATTTATCTCAATTTATGGACGTTTCATGGCTCCACAACAGTTGAAAGTTTGCGAAAGTCGCTTAATGAATTTATTTGAACTTCAGGAATTTCTCTCATCTTTTCGATTGGTTTATGCCTTGCTTTTGATATAAACAGGAATCGAATTGTATATGTATAAACTTTATCTACTGTTGATTACAATATATTTTCATATGCTTTTCAGTTTGCTTCATCTCTTACCTCTTCAGCTCTAGGTTTAAGGCTCGCTTCACTGGCAACTGGAAATTGATTTCCCGGCAAAAACGTCTCCTTTGTGCAAGGACACTTAGGCCATACGCTCACAAAGCCGCTTTGCGCGCTGCAGCTCGATTTACTGGGCTCCATTTGCCGCTTGTGCAACATACTTTGGGCTGTGTTGGGGTGTGTGTGGGCGTGGCACAATGCCTGTTGCTCTCAGTCTGGCTGCTGGCTGGCTGCTGTTTGGCTTGCCCGCTCTGTCACCTTTTAGGGCTAATTGGGCTTCAGACGGCAGAGATACAAAGTCCCGTGACTGCTGACAAAGCACTTGCAATTTGCATGCACACACATACACACACACACATACTTTGTTGTTGCGGGGCAATCAATTTGACGATAGCTGACTTGAAAAGGAAACTCATAAAAATTGCCAAGTCGAGCAAGTGAAAAGCAGCGACAAAACTTTGGCGCAAATCTTTGTCAAATTTAATGAGCCTCAAAATTGTGCACGAACCGAATTTGCACGTTACGAATCCAGAAGAATCCAGCTGCTCCTTGTCCTTCCCACCGCCTCCTGCCCCTCCTGCTGGACTGCTTCTACTTCATCTGCTGCTCTTTCATGTCTTTCTATTGCTTGATAAAGCGCGACAAAAACTTTGCACAGCCAAAAAAAGGAAAATTCGAAATGGAAATGAAAATTGAAAATGTGACAAGATGAAAGTGGTTGTTGTTGCTGTTGTTTTCAACCTGACTGTTGTCTTGTCTACATGGGAAATTACAAACGCGTGCCACGCCCACGTGGCCCGTCGCGACATATAAAATGCATGAACTGTTAAATATATATGCGATGCGAAATATTTTTAAGTGTTTCTTGCCTTTTTTTCTTTCTGTTTTTATTTTTATACATTTTCCACTTTTTGTCGCCGTTATGTTGATGTTGTTGCTGTTGGCGTTGCTGTTTTTTAATTTGCTGGCAGCAGACTGCTGCACGGGGCTGGGGGCGTGGCGGCAGTCTGGACAGGCCAATGGTCTGCATGCCTATCAGCGAAAGCAATAAATTTTTTAATTTTATATGTATGTAAGAGCGCGCGTGAGTGTGTGTGTGTGTGTGTGTGTGTGTGTGTGTGTGTGTGTGTGTGTGTGTGTGTGTGTAAGTGTGTGTAAGTGTTTGTGTGTGCCAATTTTTTCATTAATTTTTTAGTGCTCATTGAATGAGAGAAAGGGTCGAGAGGGGGAGGAGGAAAGACGTAAGCAACCCATCTACACCCTCACCCTGCTCGCTAACGCAAGTGGGTCACATGGAGATTATTCGCTTGATGCGCCCAAAGCGACAGCCGTATCAATAACACAACTTTTTCTCTCACTGTATTAACTGCGCGCCAAAGAGCAGACAATTTAATTGATTGCACCAGAAACAGCAGCAACAGCAGCGCCAGCTAACGGCAAAAAACTGAACAAGGAATAATGCAGCACCGCGAACCGCGGGCAAGACACAAAAAATTGCATTTTCTATAATATTTTATGCATATCAACAAAGTGATTGAATTCACAATCCCCATGCGAGTCCGAATGGACGGACGGACAGCATGGAAACCCAGAAGCCATTGCCATAGAAAACGCAACGGAAAAACGCCGCAATAATTCGACGGACCAAATTCATTTACATTGAGCTCATTTTTGTTTTGTTTTTGCTAAGAGTGGAATGCAATTGAGTGAGGGCCTCATAAGCAAGTCCTTTTAATACCCTGAAATCGTTGCAGATGCGAATTGAGGGTAGAATGGTTAGGTCAAGATGTATGCATCAATTGAGTCAGTCAAGCTATGGCAGTCTGTCTGGCTATCCATCTCTGTGGATCTCTGATCTGAGTGTCTGTCCGTCCGTCTGTCTTGAAGTGTATATACATCTCTCTGTATATCATAACTTTTACTATTGTATTTTGAAAACTTAACTCAATTTCTTATTATACATATCTAAAATTCGAGCATTTGATGTAAAAACCACAAGATTCAGATTTTGGATTTCTCAATCCTTTTTTTTACTAACTAGGGACTAGGATTTCAACAAGTACTCGTACAGGCCTCTTTTATAATCACGCTCAGAATATGATATGGTTGAGAGAGTCCATTTAGAAGAAACTTCATTCAAGAGGAAAGCTCAGATAGTAAAGTACATGTAAGCCTACATATGAGACTGTGGACTTTGACATAAGCTGAGAATGATATGAATAAAGAACTCAATTGTAAACTAGCATTAGAGACGATCAATACAGCTCTCTCTCTCTCTCTCCCTCTCATATGACAGCTATGTACATACATTGGGCAGTAAACAGCTTTGGTATGTGTGTGCATAGAAGAAGCTTGGAATGATTGGAATAAAAGTTATTTGCAGAGTATAGGGTACCTGCTAGTGAGGCACTCCCGACGAGAGCACTTTTACTTGTTTTATTCGTGATGTGCTCCTATGTAAGAGGCAGCAGAAGATTGAGTTATGCATATATATAATAATAAAAAATAAAATAAACATACAACATGAATATATATTCTTATTATAGACATCCTTCTATCAATCGAACTAATATAATTCTATTTCATTTATTTCAATGACTTCATCTGCGTTTAAGGAAGATAAATATAAGTGGCACAGAAATTAATCAAGTTTATGTCTTAAATTGATTTAGTTAAAATAAGTACAACGAGCTGACTAAAGTTCGAACTGTTTTATTGTATTTTATTCAGCCGCCTTTCACTCAATTGACCAACGGCAAACAGGCAGAGCCGAAGCCGGAGCAGGACCGCCGCTCGAATTGAGTCCGGAATTTGTTTCATTTTGCCGGACTGTGCATTACACGTAGTTTACCAATGGCCCCGCCTTACTCACCCCTCGCCGAACGTTGGGCAATTTTTCATATTTTTTCACGCGCTTTTTTCCCTCGATTTTTTTTTTTATGTAGAAAAATAAAATTACGTTTTACGCAAATCATTTTTAATGAATTTTAATATCGCTTGGTGTGTGTGGCGGGCGTTGCTCATGTTGTTGCTGATGTTGTTGTTGCTGTCGCTGTTTCTACTGTTGCTACTGTTGCTGCTGGTGCATGTTTAAGTAACAGCAGCAACAACAATAATAACAATTTTACAGCAATGGTTAGGTCATTAAAATTTAAAACGAATTCAACGTTCGCCACACTCGTGCGGCCCATAGCGAAACTTCCTACTCAAAAATTGTTGTTGGCCAAGCGGCGGCGGCGGTGGCGGTTAAAGCAAACAGTGACCCACTCATATAACACTCGCTCTATATACATATAAATACGTGCTATGTACTCGCACACACACATACGTATGTATAAGTGTGTGTTTGTATGTGTGCCATAAATGCGGTTTCAGTTTCCGACCAAACAGCAATCGCCGCAGCCAAAACAACAATCGCACCTTGGCAGAAAGGTCCAGTCATTTTTCTTTCTTTTCCACAGCTTCTCTCTTTTTTCTTTATTTCCTTTTATTTTTCCTTCCTTTTTTTCTTCTTGCTATATACTCTAACAGCTTGGACAGCGTTGATTAAGTGAAGCGCTTATATTTTACCAAGAATTGATTTCAAAATGTTTTCTCTGTTCGGGTCGCAACAATTTGTCGCTTTTAATTGGTTTGCGTGGGCTTTACCTGGAAGGGGCGGAAATCTATATTCTGCTTGCAGATGAAATCAGCATAGCAAATAGATAGATGTTGGTGTGCCCCTCGGGCTGGTGAGACTTGAAGAAACTGAAGTGAACTCTGATATTTCTAGACGGATTTGCAGCTAGTTACTGAAAGTTTTACTTGTTTGAGAGTTACTGACTCCACTCGATGGATTCTCCCATTGATTCTTTAATGATTATTTCAATGAACGTTGCTTCAGCTCGTTGTTATCGATCGATTTATCGAAATATCGACTGTCCTTCTATACTATCGTTGCTTACAACAGCTCTAGCTCACATCATTTGCCAAGCTCTGTCTATGTTGACGACTCGTATATCCCTAATCAAGTCATATTTATTTCATTTCACACCCTCGTCTGTGAACCTGCCCAAAAGTGTATTAGCCGCTTCGTTCTACTCGACCACACACACACACACCCACACAGACATACACACACACACACATACTGTCTGTTTTTTTTTTCTATTTGCTGCTTTCTGCTGACTTGCAGTTGTTAAACAAATAGCTTACTTCTATTGATCATTGTTGTCGTTGTTGTTGTGGCTTATTGTTAGCCACTCGGCAACGAAATTGACAGTTTATTTTTGCACTTTGGCGAGTGGGAAAAATACTTAATTATATTTTATGGTCTCAAGCAGCAGCGAAATTGAAATTGAAATTGGAATCAGCATGCGAATGGTCATGGGGACCTCTGCACTGCTCAGATATGAAAATATTTGAGGTGAGGCAAACTCAAATATTAGGTAAACACACTCACACACAGGCAGAGTGAGACACCCACAGAGAGTGGAATTTCAATTGGAGTTGTCATTAGCATGCTCATTAGGCCAACTAAGCAGCTTGCACTAAGTGCTGGCCACCTTTCGAGCGGCCAGCGGTAAGGCGCTTAAAATTCCGTCACGCCCACCCACCTCGGCTAGCTAGCTGGCTGATAAAGGGCGAGTGCAGCAGCACAGGTGTGCCAGCTGCGTGGGCCGTGTCTAATAACTGATTAACTGTCAGCGACCGCAGCGCGGTGCGTCAAGGTGTGTGGTAACCAATTTGCCAGCCAATTGTTTGCGGCTGCTCCTGCCGCACTTGGCTGCCATTTGGGTGGCAGTCGACGCTGTTGTTTTTGTTGTGGCATAACTTGGCCGCATTAATCATTATAAATCAATCTATTCGCGCATTAATTGGCTTATTCAATTCAGTTATTCAGTGCTGATTCCAGCCAATCAACGGCATTCCAGCATCGGCCGGGGGTCGTGGGCGTGCCAGGTGAAGCCGTGCGGCATAAGCGGCATGCCAGAGATAGCAATTCCCATAGCTGCGAAATACCGTAAACGAGCTGCCGACACTGCATGCAAAAAGCAGACGCACGCACTGAAGCTGACAATCGTACAGTCGTGCCTGACTTGGAGATACCCTGTCTTAGTATGTTATGGATTTTGAGGTGCCTATGAGGTCTATTTGTAAAGATTAAGCATACGACATAAAGTTTCGAACTTTACTATGTTCCATTATAAGGATATATTTGGATATGTAATTTTTATGTATGCATATAAAATATATGTATAAGTAGTCTCTACACTAGTCTCAGATAGCCACTTCTTCCTGCTCATACCTTTGCATGGTATTTACAATAACAGCAATAACAGCAGCTGACAATAAGCAAGTTAGCGCAACAACAACAAGAATGAGAAGAAAGCATAGTAGAAAAATGCGAGTTTTTATGAGTGTGTGTGTGTGTGTGTGAAAATGCTGGAATGCCATAGTGTATAAGTTAAGCAGTGGCCTAGACAACGTCTTAAGAGCCAATCAACTTGGCTTTGGTGCTTTGCAGTTCAAAGTTGGCCTGCAGCATTGGGAATAGATTGACTGATTGATTGATTGATTGACTCATGCTGAGACAAGCGAACATAAGCAATTGAGCAATGCTCACTGCCAGATAATTATAATAGCGTGGAGCTAGAGACAAATTGAGCCAGAGACTGTGGCTGAGCTTAGGCCAGCTAAATTTGTGTGTAAACAAAAGTTGCTTACACACTCTTTAGTGATCCGATCGATCGATCTTCAGCTTTGTCCAATTGCATGTTGCTTAGCTGTTTATTTGTCATTGAACAATTGCCAGACAAGGACACTCACACACACACTCTCGCACATTATCTTGTCGGAGATGCCCGCAGGCATCATTCATCATTATAAAGTGACAGCTGCTAGCGGTTGGAGCCCAGTTGACTTAACCCTGCCGCAGCTGAGGCGCCCATTAGAGAATTTCAATTCATTTTCGCACGATTGCAATTGCAAAGTCTTGAAATCAACAACAACAACAACAGCAGCAAACACCAATAAATAAAATAACAACAATAACAGTGCGACAGTCGTGTCGATGTCAGCTGGCGACGGCGCTCGAAAGTAGGCTATGAAATTTTGCTGGCTGCCTGTCAGCCACTGCATGCGTATGTGTGCGTGTGTGTGCGTGTGACAGCCATTTTGAAACAGCGCTAACAACCGGAAATCGTGCAAGTATTTAAGTACTGCCAAAGTGGTAAGTAGAGAGAGGGAGAGAGAGAGAGAGAGAGAGAGAGAGAGAGAGAGCGAGAGAGAGAGAGAGAGAAAGAGAGCGAGAGAGGGACAAGGGCTGGAAGCATAAACCAAAAACTAAAATAGATGAAAATTTATTTGAATTGTAGTTTGTTGCTCTGTCTCTGTGTGTGTTTGTTGTTGCTCGCTGTATATTTAGCTGCTCTGCATGCCGAGTGTGCATCCTTCATCCTGGCTGCCGCTGCTCTTGCCACTCCTGACCCTTGTCCTGCTGCTGGTCCATTTCTTTCCAGCTCTTGCTGTTGTTGCTTGCATTTACATGCACTTACCGTTGTCATTGAAAATGTACATTTGCTCTTGCCGCCAAAGCCAACCCAAGCCACGCCACGCCCACAGCCGCCCATCCGCAATTTAGTTGGCAAATCCGAATTTGGCTTGGCGCATCCTCAACCTTTCTCATAATCTGAATTATTGATTTGATGGCATCATACATACGATACGTAGCCCAGCCCTTGCCCCCACCTTCAATCTCTGCTCCACTCTCTTTCTTTCTCTCTCTCGCTCTCTCTTTCTCGCTCTCTCTATCACTCTGTTCCGTGCTGCCATCTCCACGTCTCGCTGTATCCGGCGATTATACATTTTTAATTTGATTTCTGTTGCTCCATTTTCTTACGTCGCTTTTCTTACCCCTCCGCTCCACCTCGCCACCCCTGCGTCTTGTTTTTTGGGGACAAGCGGATAAATCGTCGCATTTATGACAAATTAACGTTCTTAAAATCCATGCTCCGACAATTAATCATCGAGGGAGCGCACCGGAAAAGCAGCGTACGGCTCTGATTGAAAGCATCTTCCCAATCTTTGAGTTTGTCAAGGCCCGGACTCTGGCATCCGTGTGGCATTCGACGAGTGGGCGACGGAGACTCCGTCTGGCTTTTTAGATAAATGTTGCAGCTGATTGACCTCTGGCATGTCATCTTGTCTCCCGACGCCTCGATCCAGCTCCACACATTTGCCTTCTGGCATCATATTTTATATGATGCACATGGCCAATGATTGGTTTCGGGTCATTGCCCAAAACGTTCAGATTGATGGATAGGCTATTAGGCCTCGGCTCCGGCCTACCAGGTGCCCGCTGAGCACCTGATGAGCTGCAGCCTTTGTCTTGTTTACACAATTCGTTTATAATTTTCAAATGGCTTCACCGCAGATCAGGTTCGAGCTGAGCTGCCAGCCTCGTTGTTGCTCTAAACGAAAATAATACCTCATAAATCCGCTCAGAGAGCGGCATCTAATTGAAAGTTCATCTTACCAATAAGACGCCTGCCAGCTGGACCTCCGACGGCGCCTGTCAGACTCTGTTTAGGCCCAGCTGTAAATAATAGCAAAGACAATGTCTGACAGCGACTGCTCGGAGCGTGGTAAAATGCCGAAAATCGAATATGACAAGTATTGCTTACTCAACATCTATCGAATGTCAGCCCGAACACCAAATCTGTGTTGCACTGGATGCCGACCCCGAGCTTTAACTTATATGACTCGCCGCAGGCTACTTAGTTAGTTCAATTTGCAGCAATGGAATAAATGAATTTAAAAGCTGTGACACGAATGCAAGTCCGACGACTTTTACTGCCCCCAATAAATTGCTGAATCTTCATTTTCATATTCATTCCACCAAGTAAAAAGGATATATTGGTTTTGTACAATGTCTATCAGTACCTCAGACCCTCCATCCAACCTTCTGTCCGTCCGCCGGACTGTTTGTATGAATGCAAGCTAGAGGCTTGAAATTTGGATCATGTACCCGAGAGGAGCTGATAATGTGAAACACGATTTTTCTCGATATGCCCGATAGGAAGTACTATATATGATATCCAAGAAATACTAATATTTAAAGAGCTTGAAAGTTTAAGTTTTAAAAGTACCCTTCCTTTGACAACAAAAGATCGAAGTAATATCGGATACATTTAAATCCAATAAAGGGAAAAAGTGATGTATTTTATAGTCTCAAAGTTTGAAGCCTTAAAATTTAATAAAAGAGGCACGGTTGTTGATAGTCCAAAAGTAAATTACTGCAAACCCCTTTCACAACCCTTCGCCAATAAAGATGAGTATCAAGTAGTCGGCCACGCCCGATTGCAAAGTTCTTACTTGTTTTTGTTTTTGGTATACATACATATTATGTTCGAGCTAATGCTCTTATCAATCTCTCATTTTCAATTTGTTGTTGATTGGACTTCTAGCTCTTGGACCAAACATCCACTTAGTTTCGATAGTTTTCTACTGCCCATTGCGGGGCGGCGGGGCTGTGCGGCGTTGGGGCTTGTGGGCAGCAACTGTGGCCCAAGTATTATTTTGATCAGTCACTCAGTGTGGTGTCACTTGCAGTTGAGTTGTAAGCCTTTCTAAGCCTCAGGCAGAGGCTTTCTCCATTGACAGCCCGGCCGGATGTAACGAAGGGCAAGGAGAAGGGGGAGGGGCCGTGAGGAGGGCGGACTGCTGCCAGTTGGCCCCAATACGATTGCTCAGTTATTAATGACAAGTCGTTTGTTGCCCCACCTTCAGCTGGCAGTGCCGGAGTTTGTTATATGTTGACCTAGTTGAATTTAATCTAACACCTACAGAGACACGCACACACACACACACACTCACAGGGTCTAGTTGAAAATCTGAAACGTAAAAGACGCTCGCAAATTGTGAGGTATGTAAAAATTGGTTGCCAGCAATATTTTATAGATATGCCTGTGTGTGTGTCGGTGTGGGAGTCGTATATATCGCAGGCAGCCATACAAACTCTTAGATTTGCAAAGTGCCACAGGCGCCAGGCAGTCGTAGCAGCAACAACAAAAACGATAGCAACAACTTCAACGTGCGAATACGGATGTGGATCGCAGGATGCGGGTGGTGTTAGCTGGATGTGGGGTCCAGTTTGCACACCTAATTCTACACTCATAGAAATCATATGTGCGTGTGTGTGAGTGTGCTCAAATGCGTGGCTAATATAGCGTGTGTGTGTGTGTGTGTGTCTGTGTGCCTTTTAGCTGGCATTTCAATATAGATTGTGCTTCAGTTTCACACGAATCCGAACTTAAAAGGAGCAACGACTATGCTGCTGCTGCTGCTGCTGCTGTTGGCATTGGCTTTGACTTCGGCTCTGGCTCAGTGGCTCAGTCGCTCGCTCTGGCTCGCTGTGGCTCACTGCTGGCCCAGTGTCAAGAATCTGTGACGGAAATCAATGTCGCACTTAAGCGGATTCACAAAATTGGCTATATGTTTCATCTATATATGTATGTGACTCTTTCTCTCTCTCTCTCTCTCTCTCTCTCTCTCTTTCTCTTACTCTCGCTATGTGTGTGTGTTTTTTTATGATGCGAGCCAAGCCTGGCTGAGGTCAGAGCAGACACACACGCCCACAAGGCTAGTACTGCTCCTGACTATTAAGCCAAATAAACAAACAAACAAATGCACAAATACTTCTGCAATTTCACACCCAGTCAACAACAGCGATTGTGGGCGTGTGCAAGTGTGAGTGTGGACGCTTTGTCGCCTGAGTTGAAAATAAAAGTTACAAACGTCAGACGGAAATCAAGTTGAAATTTCATTGAGTGCAAAGGAAATTCAAACGGAAAGCCAAATGAGCTAGCCAAGCGCACCAACCTACCCTACATACACCCGCACACACACACACACACTCACACACACACACTCACTCACACAGACACACACTCACCCACACACACGTGTGTGTAATCTCATCGACAGCTGAGCAAACACACACCACACTAGAGCAGCTGCAATAAAAATAGTAAATAAATAGATTTGTTTCATAGTTTCCACAGTCTGGCTGAGGAAGTTGCAGCACAAACAGGTTGCACAGGTGAGACTAAAGAGGAAAAACCAACAGCAACAGCATGAAAATCGAATCACTTAATAGAAGCTCAGCAACGATCCGCTGAGGCTAACAGCTGTACAATATATAGTTTAGTCGGATAATATCGATAAGAATTCAAATTTAACTGTGGACACAATCGAGGGACAGGCAGAGATAGAAAGAGAGTGAGAGAGAGAGAGAGAGAGAGAGAGACTGTTTCACATCAATTCATGCAACTGTAATAATTGCAATTAAAGTGAATCAACAAGTAACATAACTAGGCGTTTTTTGTTTACACTTGACCCACTGATTGCCACTTAAGGGCTGCTCCCCTGGAATTGCAATTCCAATTAATTTTGTGCATTTGTAAATGTGGTCTGTGTGCAAATGCCGGGCGATCGGAATCATCGATAACAGCCACCGATTACATTCGTATTTGCCAAGAGCACACAATGTAAACTTTAGTTCGGGCGGTGACCGAACATAAATCATGTTGATACCTGCTGACTGTAGAGTTGAGGGTATATCGGTTGAACGCAGTGATCCGAGATATGTACGCATGTGCAATGTAGTCTACTATTACTGCAAATACTACTCTTAGTAGAATAACTACCAGTACTACTCCTTGTTCAAATACTACTTTATACCCATTTACTGTCGCAAATACTACTACTACTACTAATACTATTCCTATTACTGCTTATTGCACTACTACTAATGCTACTACTAATTCAACTATTACTTCAACTGCTACTTCTACTACTTCAATTACTACTTCTACTACTACTGCTACCACTACTTCTACCACTATTTCTACTACTAGTTCTACTACTACTCCTAGTACTACTTCTGGTACTACTGCAACTACTAATTCAACTATTACTTCAACTACTACTTATACTACTACTACCACTAATTTACTGCAACTTCCACTAATACTTCTACTACTACTTCTACTACTATTTATACTTTGTCACGAAGTGTAAAAATACGCCCTCTAAGGGCGTGGCAAATCGGAAAATGCATTTTCCTGTATCTCAGAAACACTACTTTTAGAAAGACTAGAGAGTTGAGATTTTAACTGAACACTCACGTCAACAGCCTTAATTCAAAAAGCTATGGCGGATATATTTACCCCCAATGGGGCGTGGCAAATCGGGTCAAACTGTATCTTCTACAGTTTTAAAGCTAGAACGCCCAAATTTGGTACATGGGTTACTGTTACGACCCTAAAAAAGATCGTTAAAAAAACACCCGACAACACACGCTTTTTTGGCCACGCCTACTAGGGGCGTGGCAAATCGGATCTGAATATATAGTGATTTTACTAATTCTGTTATATTTTGAGCACTATTAATGCTAGAGACATGAGACTTGGTATATATACTCGGGTTAACATCCCACAACCGAAAATATATCTACGCCGACAGGGGGCGTGGCAACTAATATCAGCAGGTCGGTCTGCCGGCCCGTCTGCCGGCAGCGGCAGCGGCAGCTATATAAATCCATTTATGTTACGTTAAGTTTCAGTTTTAGATTGTTTCTCGTGCAACTCAAACGAGTTGGAAATAAAAAATAATTAACAATATCCATATTGGTTTTCATTTATACATATATGTTTGAAAAGAATATTTTATTAATACAAAATAACTAAATAAAAAAAAATATAACAAAAATATCAACATGACCGCACCGGGGTTCGTGCCCACACCTCTACGCTCGCCAACAAACTTCTATCTCATTCAGAGTTGCCACCTCTCTCATTTTGGGAGAAGCCATCTCTCGATTTAAGTGCGTGTTTTTGCTAAGGTAAGGGTTCTCAGCTTCTATCCAAATTGAAACTGTCTGGCCACCTCCAATGAAAATTTTTAATCTACTACTACTTTTACTATTACTTCTACTACTACTTTTAGTACTATTTTTAGTTCTACTTCAACTATTACTTCAACTATTACTTCAACTACTGCTGCTTCTATTGTTACTACTACTTCGACTGCTACTTAGATTATTACTTCTGCAACTATTTTTACTACTTTTATTATTAAACATAACTACTTCCCTATTTCAGTTTCGAAATATTATGATAGAAGAGAGACTCAACAGTTAGACTCATCTGCAGCAAACTTGCTAATTCCACCACTCAAGCTTTAAATATATAGCTTTCTTCCTAATTGCCATGCTTTCATTGAATGCTCATATTTATTTATTGTCCAATTTACAGATTTCTGAATGCTCAAAGCCCTAAAGCCAATATACTCCACTTCGGAAATAAGTAAAATCTGAGCTGAAGCCCTGAACTTAAGGCACTTTGAAGCAGCAATAGAGTATTAAAGAGTCGTGGAATGCCGTCCGGAATGATTTGGAATGTTTGTAAATGCTTGTACAGCAAAGTGGTCAAAATGAAATGTATATTATGTGTAGAGAGCAATTGTTTGTCCAGTTGGCTTTTGTTCGGTGTTTGCTTTGTTCTAAAATTAAATTAAAGATTTTTGTTTAGTATTCACTGAAGGCACTGCATCACTCCTACTGTGAACGAGGCCTTGCCACCTGAAAAACAGGGAAAAGCTAGCTGTGCGATCTGATGCTGGGTTTGCCGGGTGTCAATTTCCTAGGAACAAAGAAATCTGCCTTTGAGCTGCGCTTGGCTTCAACAAAATTGATTTTCGCATCAGAAGTGCTTCAAGGACATGACAGATAGGTTTATAAGCGCACTAGGTTCAATGATTCCTTCACAATCTGAAGGCTGACTCTGAGTCAGAATTCTCCGAATCGAAGACTTCCTGCAGAGCTTATTCCAGCTGAAGCCATTTGATTGATGCACTCCACTCCACTCCAGCCCCTCCAGAGGCTTGGCCACGACGTGGCCTAATTAGGCCACTTTCAGTCAGACCGAGGCAGCAGTGGATAAGAGACAGAAGAGCTTTTTCTTTTTTAACAAGAAATGAATACATTTCAGGTTTGCAATGTGTCAAAAGAAATAAATCAAAATGTCGTTGAGTTTATGTTCCACACTTACACGCACATGAGTGTGGCCTATTGAGTGGATACATCTGAGCGTTGTCCAGTGCCCACGGGTGTCTATGAGCTGTGCTCAAATTTGGAGTGCGGTCCGCACTGCTTCGACAGCTCGGCTAGGAGGGCGTATGTTGTTGGCTCTTTGCTGGCTGGGCTCCCTTTGAGTTGGTCGGCTACAGTTGAGCTTTGTTGAAAACTTTTCGCTTGCGTTTGAATTTTATGCGAGTTTTTCCCGCTTTCAGATATATACTATGCGGAATGTATTTTTTCCCGACGTGCCGCGCTGATCGAGGGTATTCGGGGCGGGCCGAAGGGTTGGCTGATGGCGTGTCGCATAAATTTAAGTTGGCAACACATTTTCACACCGCCTGGCAAGCCCCAACGCTAGCCCCAACGCCAGCCCTAGCCCCAACCTCAGCCCCAGCCCCGCCCAGCAGCTGCTTCAAGGACAACCGCAGAGTCACAGTTTTTCGGTTTACTTAATGCGCCGCTAAAAGTTTTTCTATTTTATTATTTCTGCCTTTTGCTACGTTTCTTTTTTCCTACTTTCCGCACTTTTTCCCTTCGCTTTTTACTTTTCTTTTTTCCTGCTGGTGTTTTTCCATTGCCTCGCCTTGGTTTTTCAATTTTCTCTCGTCTCAAGCCAAAAACTATTTATAAATTGTATTTGTCTTGTTTTTCCATGTGGCCGGATCCTGGAATCTTGATGCGAATGCTCGAGTGTGTCTGACTCTGTCTGTCTCTATGTGTGTGTGTGTGTGTGTAAGGCTGTGTGTGTGTGTCTGTTTGTCGTATTGCGGCTAAGGTGCGCAGTTCGAATCAGCAGGCAGTCGACATTTTCATAATGAGTTGAGAAAATGCGATACTTATGTATCTCAGTCTCGGCTCAAATGGGACTTCAACAACTGCGAGCAAAGTTTATCAGAAATTTGATTTAATTGGATAAACTTCAGCACGTCAACATTTCCAGTTGGCAACAGGCAAAAGCACGAGATTAATAATGCGTTTTGTATGTTAGGCGAGCATACTATATACGTATTTGATCAGTGTAGTCAGTCGAGTCGAGTCAGCAGCCACGTCCATCATCTTGTCCGTTTCAGTGCCAGCCAATGTCTTACAAGTCTTGCAATTATTCCAACAAAAGTTAAATGTTTTAACTAAGATATATACTATATATATATACTACATACATATAACCAAAACTAGCTGAAGCTCGTTTAGCTTCTTTAGTGCTTACAGTGAGACATCTTATGGGATGCACATCATCATTATGAGTAAACGTAATCTGCCAACGATCCATTTCTATTCGATATAGCCATTCTGAAGGACGATTGTGTAGGCCATAATATGGACGAAGTTAGCCGATAAGCTTAGTCCAAAATATTAACAATTTCCAAGCATTGCTCTTATGTCAGTCTATAAGTATATAAGTCTTATAAGCCAAATCCAACAACATGCCCATATCTTATATTCAAAATGCTCTCAAATAAAGCGCTGTAAAGAAAGCTCACACTATATACATTCTAAGAACTCTACGCTTCTCTCTGCTGCTCCATTATTCTCCTGCTAATATATCCAAGCCTTAAACATTTGAGAATTACATTGCTATATGTATTACTTGACTGTAGAATATGTGAGCGTCACTCTCCCATAACTAAACAACGGCTAAGCAATTACATAATTATATTGTATACATATGTATATACCATAATATACAGTACGATCTCTCACCTGCATTTCCATTTATTTTTGTTTTAATGTGATTTTATTGTTCATTTTCCGTGAGTACTTTCCTCAACCATGTGTGTCATGGACACGCTCTTCATCTGGAATTTTTGCTACGTAATTGTTTTGGCATTTGTATGTCTGCGTTTGCCCTTAGCTGCAGCATGCAGCACACGCGATTGGCAATTATGCCCATCAATTTGGAGTGTTGCATGAAAATTAATATCCATAAATGTGCAGCGGTCACATGTGTGCTCAATTCCTATATATATATATATGTATATATATATATATATATATATATATATATATATATATATATATATATATATATATATTTTATTGTATGCCCATATCCCTCTTTCCCCCTTTTCTCTATCTCTCTGTTTTGCTCGCAGTAAGCAACAGAAGGCTCATAGATCAGGCTGCCAGCCACTTCATCAGTTGGTCAATATAGAGCATAAAGACATAAAAGCAAGCACCTGCCAACGAGTCATACATACTCTATAAAAATCATGGAGAAGCTCTTAAAATGAATTAAAAAAACAAAACCAATATACTATATCACTACGTGAAATAGTATAATAAATAGAATAATTAAATAATAAGTGAAAGTGTGTACAGCAAATGTGTAGTAGCAAACAGCCAGTGAAATGAAATAAATGCTGTAATGAGAGCTTCTAAATTGAAGACAATGCTCAGACAGAAATATAGAGAAATAGAGAAATACTCTATCTATGAAGGTTCATCTACTTGCAGCTATGTAAACTCTGAATGAGATGAGATTGCAACTCTTAGACAATTTGCGACTCAGTTGCAGTTGGGGAGCAGGGGAAGAATGAGCACAGGGAGAGCGAGTCTATGAAGAGAAACATTACCACTCTAAAAATCCATATTGAAATGCTGTTTTTATTATTATATAATATATATTTAATTGAATTATATTTATATATTTAATATTTATAATTCTAACACTTATTTCTAATATTTCCATTTTTAACTGCTGCCGTTGCTGCTGCTGCTGCTGCTGCTCCTGCTGCTGCCGTTGTCTATTTTTTGCGCTCTTGCGAATTTTTCATGCGTTTGACGTTTCGCACTGCAAGCGTAAAAAAACAAAAAAGGAAAATAAAATTGTTGCAGTTGGCAATGCACGACTAGCAGATACCGCGTATACAGCACCTGTGAAATGAACTCATTCAATTAGCTGACTCTAGATGCTTTCTCACTGTGACGCTGAAGTTGACCTACAGGTCTAGAGGTATGGCATCTGCCTGTCTCATACGGCTGCTCGAAAGCAGGCCGCTCATGGCTGCTGTGGCTGCAGTGGGTAATCTCGTGCAACAAATGTGGGAGAGAAAAAAAAACCGCAGAAGCAGCAACAGTTTCAATTTCTCGCCCCTCCAACTAATTGCAGCTGGCGTGTCATTATTAAATATCCTGTTCTACAACCGCCCCCTACGTCAGAGGGTTGCTGCAAGTGTTGCCAGACTGGCTGCCTGGCTGCTGCTGCTGCTGGACTGCAGCGAGAGCGCTGGCTGTCAGTGGACCAGCCTAATCTATTTGTCTTGTTCGCGCAGATCGGGAAAAACGGCAGCGACAACGCCAACGTAATTTGCTAGAATACATTTCCGGGCACCCGAAACCCTAATCGTAACTGAAACCGAACCCACGTCTCGTCCCGTTGCAGTTGCCGTTGCTGTTGCCGTTGATGTAGCCGTTGCCGTTGCCGTTGCAGTCGCAGTTCTCGAATCGCCGGAAAGGACATTTCAGAAATTCAAAGCGTTGGCTTTGATAAACGAGCTACAGCTCGCTTCTGGCCAGCAGCCGGCAGAGACCGACCACAGGTCTCGTCTCGTCTCTGCTCATCTTCTTTGCTCGTCAGCTCTGTGTCTCTGTGCTCTCCCAGTCGAGGGTATAAATCGAAATGCCAGGCCAATGGACAAAGAAAAAAGTCTGAGTCGAGTCAACGGCGATGAGAAAACTTTTTTGGGAAAGAATACCAAATCGCAAATGGCGGACGCTCCGGGTGCCACGGCTTGTAGAGTTAGAGGCGTGGCAGGGGGGTGGTAGTGAGGGGTGTTTCCTCAATGTGCTGGAATTGCAATTCAAATTGCAGCCGCAAATGCAATTTCTATAGGATTTGGCCACGCGACGCAACTGTGGGCAGGCGAGAGGCCGATCGGCCGGGCGGGACAGCGGACGGCCAGGTTGCGGCCTTCAAGTGCGGTCAGTGAAGGCCAGGGGCGTGGAGCTCTGACTTGAAATGTTTACCCGGTTCAGCTAGCGACTTTGAGGCAAGCAGTCGAACATCTATGCAACTATGCCACAAATTGCAATTTCCTTTTGTCCCATCATTCGTTCGTCTTGTTTGAGTAATTCGAGTAAGTTTTCGTTTTCGCAACGATTTGCCAATGTTTTGTTATGCCCTCTGGTCCGCATTAACTAAGGGGTATATGACCACAAATTGAATCATATCTGCATTACTCAAAGTTGACCTTAATGAGCGGACATGAGCTCATGAATGTGACAACACAGAAGCTAGAGCGTTCGGGTTGATGAAGACATTTGCTGAGAGTTTTCCGATAGACCACAAATGGGGGCAAGCAGTTACTAAAGACTAGAGTGATAGGTTTACCGAATGAGAGGAATCAAAGACTTCGTTCAAGTAGTTTAGCCTGTATTCTGCAGACCACCAATGCTGGGTGTCTCTTTCTGTCAAAAGTTGCTGTTAGGTTTAAGTCTTTCTTACGAACCGAAATGGGTTATTTCTGATATCTAGAATGATGGGAGTCTTCAATGCATTGAAGTCGTTTCAAATACCCTCTACAGACTGCCAGTGCAAGGGTATCTCTTCAGTCGATCCCCATTGTGCTCCGACTACATTTATTATGCTGGCTTTCTTGGCTGGTGTCTTGTTGTTTTTGCTGCTGCGCCCAAATGCTGAGAGCAGTTGCAATTCGTCGTGTTGTTGTTTGCAATTTCTCGTTCGGATGTAGTTGTTGTCGCTGTTGCCGTTGCCGTTGGTGTTGCTGTTAGGTTGTTCGACTGTTTGTTTGTTTGTCTGCTGAGCACCAAAAGTAAAAGCAAAGTCGCGTCGATTCAATTCGAGTTGTGTGTAAGCAAAATTGCCAAGCCAAGGACAGTTTCAGCTGCTCCCGCCCACGCCCATCGAATATGAGCCGGAGAAAAGGCATAAAGCCCCGCAAATACATGGAATATAGCATATAGGCAAAGCTAGACCAGAGTGAAAGACTGAGAGATTGGCAAGCGAGGAGGGTGGGCGGAGAGGGTGCCTCGTGCTGCAAAGTTCTTGTTGAGTTTGAACTTTGTCGCTTTTGGAAAAAGTGGAGCACAAGAAATGCTGTTGTATGGCTGGCTCCGGGGAGATTGAGTGACAGATTGCGACAGAGAAAGATGCGACTATAGCCATATGTACAGAGAGCGAGAGAGAGAGAGAGAGAGAGAGAGAGAAAAAGAAAGATAGAGAAAGAGAGAGAGAGACGAGCTGCAGCTGCACACACAATAAACAACAGTGCAACAGACAAACTTTGAAACAAAAACGATTTAAAAAGTAATTCAGAAAGAGATTTTTATATCGAACATGAAATAGTCGCAGACGAAAAATGTTTCAATTTATAACCTGGTTAGCAATGTAAACGAGTTAAGGTCCACAGGCCGATAGTTTCGAATGAACACAAAACAAAACAAAATTAAAACTTTTCGAATTTCATTACACATCGAACGCGGTGTTTCCGTGTCTAATGAACTAGTTCGCAGCTGCTTAATACGTAAACTACATTTAACTTTGCTGGCTTTGGACTAGAACTGGTTATAATAGTAGTTAAGTTATTTACAGCAAAGTTGGTGAACTAGTTCATATGAACAGTAAGCAAATGAACAATTGGCACTCAGAGCAGGAGTAAGCCAAATGAATTAATTCCCCTGGTGTTCTCTTAAAATTCTTGTTCTATCGTCACCTAATTACAGCCAAGTTAGTGAACTAGTTCGTATGAACAACGTTATATATATATAGAGTATGCCAAATGAACTAATTTTCTAGCTGTCACTTATTCACTTAGAGTAATAGAGTATGCCAAAATGGAACCAGTTCTCACTGTCAGCTCGAAATGGCAACTAAAACAATTACTCACATGCCCAATAAATCGAATCAGTGAACCAGTTCATATGCAAAATGGCAAACAACTAAATCCCACTGTAACTCCCATGTGGAGTTTATTATTGTGGTAATTCGCAGTCTATGCGATGCGCTGCACGGTGCGGCGCTGCCATCGCTTTTCATCTGCATGTATAACGAAGTCAACTAGTTGCATTCCGCTCGTTTTCCCAGCTAACCCTATTCCCGCCAGATCCGAGCAGCCATCCGCCTTCGGCCTTAGGCAAACAAACAGCGGTGCTAATATTTCCCATGCAATTGTCAAATGCGAAAAGCGAAAGAAAATTTATGCAGAGCAGCGCAGCGCTTGCAACCACTTGGGTATATTCTAGCCGCAGCCAAATCACATTTTGTTTGCGTACAATTTTTGATAGATTATTACAGAATGTGGCGCGGTGTGAGAGTGTGGGTGTGGGTGTGCCTCCGTGCCTGCGTGTTAGTGTGTAAGGCAGCTGGATAGAAAACGAGAATGTGACAGTATCTACGAGCCGCACAAGCAAACGCGCCAAGTTGACATTAACGTGCTGCGTCTAAAGGACCCTGCAAATAGCTAAAAGAAAAAGGAGAGGTAGCCTGGTGATAAGAAGTGGGAGAGGGAGGGGGTGGGGTGCGGGTGGATGGCTAAGGGAGAATGAAGACGAAACTGAGACGCAGAGCGTATGCTGCGTGCTTGCCATCGAGTCGTTGTCTTCGTCAGTGCGAGTGGATCGCAGCGGATTCATGTGCATCTTCAGCACCAGCACCAGCACCAGCATCTTGTCATATAATCAACCACACACAGATACAGCACACACACACACCCACTCGCGCACACTCTCGTTACTTGAGTTAAGTAAGGGAATGTATGCATATATAGATAGATAGCGATACCCTTGACAGTACTTAAAAAACAAGGATAAAAAAGTTGACTTTTGTTTGCCAGCCTCTCTCCCTCGCTCTTCATCTGTGTGTGTGTGTGTGTGTGTGTGTGTGTGTGTGTGTGTGTGTGTGTGTGTGTGTGTGTGTGTGTGTGTGTGTGTGTGTGTGTGTGTGTGTGTGTGTGCAAGCTCGTGTCTGTGTATCTTGGCTCAGCAAATTTTGCCGCTGTTTGCTGCGTTTGAAATCTGTGCGGTTTGCGTTAGCCCCCAGAAGTGAAAAAAACACAGCAGCAGCAGCAGTTGGCCGAAAGTCGCAAAGTTTGCGCCTTTTTTTCTGCCGCTGCCAAATTGTCTTAATAGATTTATGGGCGTACGCAAAATGGCTGCACTTTGCTTTACGGCAACCGAAACGGAAACGGAACCGGAAACCGAGCTAGCACATCAAAGGCAGAGGGCGCGGGCGCATCTCCAGGGGCTGGACTTTTAATTCGGTTGCAGCGCTTAACAACCCATTTGTTTGGCTCAGCCTCGAGTGGCGAGGGGTCTGAAAGGGGGTGAAAGGGGAATCGGTGCCTGCATGCAGAATAGGTGGCTGCATTAGCTTACGGCTAATAGCATTCCAATTTCAGATTGCAGCAGCAGCTGTGCCCACACAGATTGCCAGCGCTGAGCTCTAATGGATTCGGCCAGCTTTGCAGCTGCAACTTAAAGTTGTGTATCGAACCTATCGACTATCGATACATTCGTAATGATTTGCACAACGGTTTCTATTAAAGGTAACGGTAGCAGGTCAGCACCAGAAAAAGATCCAGTCTGAAGCTGGCTAATAAGAAGTAAACGTGAAGCATCGATGATCAACAACAATGGCATCGATAACTGCTGATGGTCGAGAAAAAGAAGAGATTGAGCTATCGATAGAGAAGATCTAAACTCAGTCTGTATTTAAAAATATTTACATACTTTGTTTGGGAATAAATAAAAGAAGTAAAACATGAAGCCTTTCGCAACTCCCTGAATAGACAACACTAAAATGTAGGCAACAGAATCGTGAGCCAGGAAGCTAACAGTGTTGCTATCGATTTGTTATCGATTACAATTAAAATTCGTTTTCTGTAGGCTAAGGCAACCAGTTCTCATTTGACAAGAAGCTGTCGACCTGGCCAGATATCTTAGCAATACCATTTTACGAGTTGTCTTTAGTCTCTGTCTCAGTTTACGGACTATTTGCAGAAACAACACACAGACTAATTCATAACTGTTAGCTTCAAGCTTCTCTTAGCTTGAAATATCTGTGATTCACTATCTATATCTGTCATAAACGTCCTTAAGTTAGACCAACAGATCTTATTCATACTTATTCATATTTATAACTTGACTCTACATATATATCTCTAATATGATTTGATTACATTCAAATCGTATGCCAGGCAATCCAGCTGTAGCTCTCCTTGTTCTCTGTCTCTGTCTGTGTGCCCTTGTCTGTCTCTTTCTCTGTCACTTGGATGTTGTTTCAGCTAACAAGGACTATTTAAAAGTTATTTACAGTGTGGCTCAGCTTTCATATGCTTTGCTTGGTTATCTATTTCAGGTCTCTGTGGGCTGGTGTCATGGGCCTTTCAGGATAATTTGACTAATTCTGTGTTTACCCAGCCACTGAAATAGTTTTGACCATCAATATTTTTTCTAGCCAGCTCGAAGGGAGCTCAGCGCCATAGCGGAGCAGAGGCAGGCAGGCTGAGAGCCATAAAGGTTCGTACCTCTTGCTGCTGTTGCTGTTGTTGTTGTTGTCTGTCGTTTTGCTAACGACTTTTCAATGGCTCCAGCAAGGCAAGGCATAAGTTTTGTGTCCTGTGTGTGTGTGTGTGCTTATAAGAAATGGTTGTGCTAAGCAAACACAGTTATTGTTGCTTCTGTTGATGTTGTTGTTGTTGTTGTTGTTGATGTGCGTGTGTCGAGTCGAGGACTCTCTTTAGAATATTGGTTTGACTTGGATTCTATGCGGCGCGCCAGCTGTGCGGCTATGTAAACACACACACACACACACACACACACATGTGTATTAAACTCTCTGCGTGTGCGTGAGTGTGTGTGTGTGTGTTTACCATTTTGCTATAAAGCTTAAGAACTGCTGCACAGTTGTAAAAAGAAATTAGTTGCCGGCTGCCTCGAGCCTTCAACTGTAGAGTCGGGTCAGAAGGATCAGTTCTGTGAAGGGGCAAATACACACGCACACGCACACGCACGCATACACCCACGCATGTGGCAAGGAACCGTTACCGTTAATGTGAAGTGCTTGCCACTGACTCAACCACAGCGTCAGCGTAGGAGATGGGCGCTGGAGTATATCATATGCACATCAAGCCAGCCGTAATGAGCAGCGGGGTCGATTGAGAGAGGGGTGGGAAGGGGTCTGCAGCCTCTCTGCGCTGTTATCCGCTCGCACGCTAAAAATGAGTTAATAAAATGCGTATACGTAATCAAATTATATGTCAAGTGTGTTGACAACGAATAACATTCGACGTTAATGTCAGCTGTTGACGACAGCGGCGGCGACGCTGACAGCAACAGCGACGGCGGCAGCGACTGCGGCCTCTACTCTCTATACGTATATACAATAATGTATGTATGTATTCGCTTGCAACATCATTATTATCATTATGAGAGGCAACCGAGTCAGTTAGCGGCGCTCCAAATGCGTTTTTAATGACTCGAACAAAGCGCATTTAAGCAAATTTATTGCCTCGATGAGGCTTCATCTCGTTTCTCACTTCATCTAGTTGCTGTTGCTGATGCCCTTGTTGTTGCTATTCCCTTGCTTTACTTTTATTTTATGGTCTGTTTCTGTTTTTGCCAATAAAAAATATTTATCAAGTTGTAATTGGCTGTGCAGGAGAAATGCCTGCCAACAATATACGCAAGCGAAACTAATATCCAAGAGGTAATTGAGTCAAAGCTGGAATTCCACTGAGAAAAATATCTTCGAAATGAATTCGTTTGATAATAACAGCAGGTTGCAATGGACCGACCAGTCGACCAGCCGACCTTTCATTTATTGCCTGCCAACTGCAATAAATAATTCTTGCTGCGTTTACCTGGCTCAGCTTGCTAATTGAATAAAATTGAACTGAAAATCAACTCTCCCTTTATTACGCTTAAATTGAATAGTTGTTTTTGTTCGTCTTGGAAATATTATTTTCTCAAATATTTTATTGGCCTTTGACAGGATTTTCTGCCTCTGCTTCTATTTCTCCTTAGACTCAAACTCGGCCATTGGATGCGTGTTCACCCGTTTTACATTGAGGCGTATATTAGGTGCCATAGATTTCCGAGTAGGAGCAGCAGCAAACAATAAAACCTCAAGTAGTAAGAAAAGTTGCTCGACTTTATAATACCTCCACCACCACTAAGCCTTGCCGAGTTGTTGTTGCAAACGCACAACTTGTATGCGCACACGTCTAATTGATAAAAGCGTAAACATCAAAGAGTTTTTACTATGAAATAAATGCGCATGTTTCCTCCTCAATTCCTATCTCCACAATAGAGCAATATGTAAGCAAAACAAAACTGTTTGCTTGAAGAAAAACCATTCACCTCCGTCAATGCGCGTTGTCGAAGTCTCCACAACTACGCAAAGCTGCTGTCAACAGCTCGTTTTGCTCAGTCGCTGCAAAACAACCTTTGAAAGCGAGAAATGCAAAACTAAACTTCCAGCTGACAATTCAAATAAAATTCTATCGAAATTACGATTCTATTTATAGAACTTCCAAAAAAGCATTCCTATTGAATGAACTTACATATGAGCGTGAATGTGTGTGTGTGTATGAGGGGGAGAGGAGGAGGTGTGACGTGGGTGTTTGGATATGGAAAATGCCACCGCTTAGCGCTAATTACCAGGCGCTATTGCCATACGACAACACTTTTCTTTAACAACTTACGATTCTTAACGATTTTCAAAGAAATTACTTATGAAGCTCCAAGGCGAATTCAGAAACATAAAACAAATATAGTTAGTGTAGTATTCTGCTAGTCATAGACTAGCATTACATTAACTGGCTAGGACAAAGTGAAAATCAATGGAAAATTAAAGTTAATTAAATACTTACAGAATGTTATTGCTTTCAGTGCAATACTTGATCATTTCTAATTTACTTTGCTTCTACTTATCTTACAAAGCTGTTAAGAATCAAATAACTCTTGGATGACCACCAAATAAATGGAATTACCATTCTTTATATTCATATTATTCATCGAAAGTCATTTTTATTGATGTATATTTAACTCAACCAGTTGTCGGTTACAGTCCATAGAAAATAGAGTAAGGCTGGATTTGGCAAAAATGTTTCTAGCACCATTTTATCAACCATTGATCTAATGCTTCGTCTTAAGTATCGGTCATAATCAGCAAGTCAAAGCTCCCAATGCATTAAGTATAGTCAGTTTAATTAGTTAAGTATAGTCAGTCCAAAAGACATGGTCAAAACTCGTAATGCCTTTCAGGCGTTACAATAAGGAATATATTGTACACCGCACGTGATTTTTTTCTCTCTCACAACCCATGGAATTTGATGAAACTCATTCATATAACATATAAGATCTCAAAAGAATATTTACCATTTACATAACATACATATGTGAGCCGCAATCTATTTATTTGTTAATGAAACGCTTTAAAGCTCCTTTCAAATCGGTTCTCCTCATCCCAATCGATAGTAACATCGCTCAGCCTAGATGATACTACCGCTATCACTATTTATATGGCCCTTTCCTTTCCTCTTCCGATTCATACATTGAGATATTTTTTTCAAATAAAATGGATCGAACTCACCAAATAGACTTTTTGCTGTTAATGCAAATTTCTGCAGACTTCATAAGGCCACTTGATCGGCCTTCCGAGACAATCGCGATTATTAATTTGCGCTAATATTGCAGAGTCTGAGATTATTTTCAATTCTTTATACATTTACACAAATTTCCGGTTCAGTGGCACCGTCCACAGCATATTTTCAATTATCTCTATGATATTTCGGTTTTGCACTTTTTAGGACTTCCACTATCCACCACTGTTATGATCCCACTTTC
This sequence comes from Drosophila mercatorum, assembly GCA_961210405.1. Taxonomy (NCBI): domain Eukaryota; kingdom Metazoa; phylum Arthropoda; class Insecta; order Diptera; family Drosophilidae; genus Drosophila; species Drosophila mercatorum. The sequence continues at coordinate 718,913 of CAUIUS010000001.1, read as the reverse complement.
GATATCGGCTAATTTTATATAGTTAAATCGTTGATATTTTTTATTGAATGAAGCGAGTCTCTGTACGTCGAAAAACTAAATGACTTGAATCTGTCAAGTTACCATAGCACTCTATATTATTAGTGTTCACTTATACAAACAACACAACACTGATTCCCCCACTAGTACAATAATCGATAGCACACTCTACCTTACCTCGACATTACCAATTATATATCCGATATATATATGTGTGTATATATGAACCTCCTTCAGTGTGTTTTTAAGCAATTTCTTGCGCTTGATAAAAGCTGTAGACCCAAAATTTGTTGTATAGGTTCCTGTAATAAATTCCCAGATACAGCAGACCTGAGAATGAGCATGAACATAAATTTGTATGCCAACATTGAGCTCTGAAAAGATTTAAGATCCTATAAATTATTAATAATTAATTTAAGATAGTTGAATGTGATTCAATAATTAATTTCCCGCTCTCCACAGTTGCGGAACGGAGACTATTATTTGTATGTGGGTGTGAGTGTGCGAATGTGTTTATGTATGCATATGCTACTCACTATATATATTAATGAAAGGCAGCTCAGGGGACTAGCTTCAAGTATACCTCGTATGCGCCGTGCTTTAGGACACAGAAGCTACAATAGCAACTACAGCAGCGGTTGCAGATTACAGCGACATCAGAAGCAATTTGAGGCTAAATGCAACAATTAGTTGAATTGAAGTATGCAAGATACATAGAAGGATTGCAGCTACTGCTCCACGGTATTTACTAGTAAAGCACTCTCGACTTGAGCTCACCTTTTTCCATTTACAGCCATTCGCTGGAAAAACTAATTAATATTACTCTTTTATATTTCTAAGCTATTTTCTTTAGTTTCAATATTTTCTTTAAATCATTTATTTTGTGGTAGTTGGCATCAAGAGTTGGCAAAGCTGTAGCATAGGCAGTGTAATACCCTGTAGTTACACCTGAAAGATAGGCTCTCTCTCTATCTCTCTTACTGATTAAAAAAGGTAATGAATATAATTATTATAGCAATTATTATTGCAATTATCGCGCTTGATGTATATTTTTATTCGTCGATTTTATACAGTCGAGTCTAGCCTGCCGCAATTACCTTGGCTCCTTGCACTGTTTATCTGTGGCACCTTTGGCAATTCAATTTTATGGCTGGCATCTTTTTCAAAAAATACATGAGAGCATATATATACATATATATATATATATATATATATATATATATATATATATATATATATATATATATATATATATATATATATATATATATATATATATATATATATATATATATATATATATATATATATATATATATATATATATATATATATATATGTATGTGTGTATATAGAGACATACATGCTGTGTATTATTTTATTACTTACAGATATCGAAATTTATTTTCCAAGAATTCCTGCACATTTGCTGGCTAATGCATTTGCCAGCCATTCCATATGCCATCAACCTGGCTATATTGCTTTTTGCCCTTGCCCACGCTCCTGCAACACGCACACGCACAGACAGCGTCCGATGAGCATATTTATCAGAAGTAAATTGAATTGCTTTTCAAAAAAAAATAAAAAATAAATAAATAAATGATTGACGAAAAATGTCACAGAATTGAAAAATGAAAAAATAAAAAAACGAAAAAAAAATATATAATATTTTTATGTAATTTGTTGGAAAAAAAATACGTTTAAATAAATTAAATGTAAATTTCTTGCCATAGATTATTCACGAAATAATTGATGAGGCGAAATGGCAAAGGCCAACGAAACGAGACAAAATAACAAGGAAAAAACAGACGAAATTAAAAAACACGAGAATTAATTTTTATGCTTTCAGATTAATGCAAATAAGTTTTATAGAATTACGATTTGCTTTGCTTTTTAATATTTTCTGTCTGTAATCTTCCGTTATTTGTGATTGTCAATTATGGCTTCTGATTGATAAACATATAGTACTCGCAGCGCGAGCCGTCTGCTCCGCATAAATATTCAATTATATCATAATCTAATTCATATTGTCCACATGCATACATTGAATGCGTATGTATGTACGGGTATATGGCTACATTGTACAGGTATGCAACATACATATGTACATATATGTATGCCACTCCAGGCACATGCATATAATCAGTTTATACGATATCCGAGCAGTTTACCTTCGAGGCGCGCACCTAATGCGATTCCCTTGATTCTGTTCGCATGCAAATGCTTCCATATTACTTGAGGCTCGCGAGGGCAGATCGAAGACTTTATGTGACTGTATGAAGTACTCTAAGCTCATTCTAACTTTCATTCAGTTATAGTCAATTAATATGGCATATTCGTTTATTTGAAATACTTGAAGCTTCTTTTCTCCTCAGCTAGGAAGGATTTGAGTTATAGCGATGCTGAACTGCTTGTCCCTCGTTGAGCAACGCCTTTTATTTCCAATTATTATCCATATCTTATACCTTAACTCTATTGCCATGGCTCTTCACATGTAATTGAAGCTGAGGCGTAACTGTTTTTATCATTTACATTGAACATTATGCATGCTCGTCAAGTACTTAATGCTCTCCAGCAGTCCACTTCCAGGCCGTCAATCATATATGCTTAACGGGACTAATCTGGCGATATGCTGGTTAAGCCAGCCCTAAAACCTGTTTAAAAGACAACAAACACAGATTAAAGTGTTGCCCATTTCTTAACTTTTCGCAGTTACAAATTGCTGGAATTTGTTGCAATTTGTAATATCTGGCGCATCAGAGAATCTTCAATCCGTCAATCGTTAATCTATATGGGAAATGCCAAAAACCTTAAATAAAACACATTTTTATACATTTCAGATGTTTGACTAAATTGTTTATGATTTATTTATTTATGTATATATATTTATATATAGTACATAAACGTATATATATATATATATGTAAATATATATATGTAATATGCGAACTGTCGTAATTTTTTGGTTGCTCAATTTCGTTTATCTTTTACATTCATTTTGGGTTTTTTCTTTACTGAAATACACAAAAAAAATATATATATATATATATATATATATATATATATATATATATATATATATATATATATATATATATATATATATATGTATATATATATATATATCTTTGTATATATATAATGAGAGTTCGCGTAGCGCGTATCGTACATCAAAAACTGTTATACACACACACACCAATATTTTTCTGCATATATTTAGATGTTTTCATATTACATAAACTGTTATACATAGATGTAGATGTAGATGTCCTTAACGGCCAGTTAATTAACATTTACTCATATTGGTTGACTAGAATTTAGTATATATATACTATATTTAGTTGATCCTATATGCTAAAGTTCGACTTATGCAACTAGAAATCGATCCAAAAAAAAAAAATATTTCGTATCTCCGTATTTAGTTTGATTTCTTTTTTGTTTTCCTTCTTCTTTCTTTATGTTTTCATTACTATTTAGTTGTTTTGGTATTTTTACTTATTTTTTTACGTTTTTAATTTGTGTTTTCTTCTTGCTTTGGGTATTTTTTGTTTTCATTTTTATTCTCTCTTTTTTTTGCTTTTTTTTTTTTTTGATATAGTATTAAAGAGTTTACTTTGAAGTAGGGCTTAATTGTAATTACATGAACTTACGTTAAATATTTGGTTTTTGCTATCAGTTTGCATTGTTTGCTATTTGGCTTTTAAGTGAGTATGACAGTATGACAGTATGACACAATTGCAATATATAACAAATAGAATGCAACAATGCGCTTTTAGTAGATTCTTTTATTGATATTATTTAGTTTTTTTTCTTTCCACTCCACTCCACTTCATTTTATTTCATTTGTTTGTGCCACAACCCATAAATTTAAAGCGACGTTTTTTTTTTCATTTTTATTTTTTTTTTTATATATATAGTTTTTTTTTAGCTCGCATCCCATTTCTGCTACTATTCGATTATTTTAATTTAAAACCACAAATTGAATGTGGCAAAAAATTAACAAACTCATTCTCTCTCTCGCATCCACACACACATTCATACACGTACATGCACCAAAGTCCGCTGGGATGTTAAAATTTAATTTATTTCCAATTAAAAGGAAAAATCAAGTGAGCCACTCAGTTGACAGCCTCGAGTTACGAATTACGCGGTGCGAGCCACGAAACGAAAGTAAAACGAGTTGGCAGCCCCCAGTCAAATGCCAAATAAAAAATTGGCATTCGCCCGCTCAATTACCGGCAATCAAAATGCGTTTAAAAAGCATTTAAGCCTAATTGCCGTAGCACACGAACAACATGGCCAACAACAATGCCAACAAATCGCTAAATTTAATTTAATAAAAAAAAAAACACACTCACAAAATGCAGAAAAAACCAATGGCCGAAATGTCAATAAAAAATAAAAAATTCAAAGTGATCCAAATTTTATTCAACTCGATAATTGATGGCACTTTCTCCGCTCGTTGAGTTCTGCTTTTAATGGGTTTTAGTTCGTAATTAGCTTCCATTTGGCCAATTGGTTTGCTTAATTAGGACACATGTTAATGCAAAGTGTTGCAGTCGGCTATAGCCGTTGGCGCAATACTCGTTCCACGTTCATGTAAACAGCCTGCCTGCTATCAGAATCCTTCTTTGGATGGTATAGTAAATGTTACTGAATTCTAGAGAGCTTCTCAGTATTTCTGGGTTCTCGATCTGATATTGAAGCTCCAAGCTTTGAATAATCGTCGAAGAATTTATATTAAGTAGTTATGCCCTTTGAAGGTTTCGGAAAAGTGTAGAGTATTCTATACAAATTCGTAGTCAATTAGAACTGTTATACTGCCAATCAGTAACCTAAAAACTATTATACACGTGATGAATATCATTAAGAGCTTTTTATAACAGTTTATTTGTTTCATATAACAGTTGAACTGTACTACAAACGCTGTTATACAATCATGTGCAGCATTAAGTTCTTATGAAGCTTGTATGACAGTTAGCTGTGTTTCACAGAACAGTCATGGCTAAGTATAACAGTTGAACTGGTATACGAAAACTGTTATACACACCATGTTCAACATTTAGAGCTGGGTCAACCATTTGTATACTGTATAACAGTTGAACTTTTATACAAAATATATTTTGCACTTAACAGCACAACAGACAAACATAGCACGCTGCTGCGGCTGCTGCACAACTCAATTCGAGCTAAATTCAAACGCTGCATCAATTCAACAATAAACAAAAGCAAAAGAACATAAACAGAACAAACAAAACAAACGAACGAACAAATCGCTTAAATAAACTTTGTCATTTTCGGACTGCGCACAATTTGTCATTTCTCATTTGCAATTTGCATGCTGTTTGCCCCCGGTGAGGCGGGCTGCGTTTGACCCTTGTCTTTTGCCCCCCTTTAACCCCCTCCCCCCTCTCCCACTCCCTCTCGTAGGTCTCCCTAGCCCCTTTTCGCATTTGCATTTGCATTTTGGGATTGTGCAGTTATTTATTATTCATTGTTTTAGTCGCATGTTGCACACATTTATTAATTTCTCTTTCACTCGTTCAATTATTTATTGTTTTTTTTTACGCGAATTCAAATTTGTTTTTTTTCTCTCTGTTTTTCTGTTTGCTTTGTTTTTCGCTTTTGCACACGGATTTTAATAAATGTATGTATTTATAATTAATTGTTTGGTTATTTTGTATATATATATTTACAAGAGGCGTTAAATGTTTTCTTTAATATTTGTTTTCCTTACACCCTGTGACCATTTAAAATGGACTAAATTGAGTATAACAGTAATGTGATAGAAGTCTTCTTCGAATCGTATATATATATATTTAAGTTTGTATATATGCATGCTTGATCCGCATCGTCAAGGGCAAGAAGAAGCACAGCTGTGCAGTTGTGGTGCGTAAAGGAAAAAGTTGTCGTGCCTCGACATGGGCTACAGGGTATCTGCTAGTCGCTCTCGCTTGCCGTGTTTACACGCATTAATTTCATAAATATTTGCTTAGCTTACATTCCATTCCATTCCATTTCATTCCTCTCTACTCATTGTTGTTGCAGTTGAGCTGCTCACCCAATTAGCCTACAGTAGCTACCAATTTGTAGGATGCTCTGCCCCTCTGTCACTATCTTTCTCTTTCTCTATCTCGTTCTCGCTCTCTCTCTCTCTCTCTCTGCCACTCTATGTGCACATACTTACAGTGCGAGCCAGTTAATGATGAATGGTGTTTGGCTTAGACGCGAATCACCTCCCCCGGCTCCTGCTTGGGGCAGAGGGCGTCGTCGATGCTGTCGCGCAGTCGCAGCGCCGCATTTAGCTCGTCGTCAGCGTTGGCGCTGATGCTGGTGGTGGTGCTGGTGCTGGGCCGTGGCAGTTGATCCGCTCCAGCCGTCTGTCTGGTGGTTGGTCACATGAACATGTCCGCCGTGGTGGCGCCGCTCGACTTGCGCGGCGTGGTGGGTACGCCGTGCGGACAATGTGTGCCGCCAGCGGCTGCAGCAGCCGACTTCGACTCATCCTCGAACGTTACCATCTTCTCGCTGCGTGGCTTGAGGGTCACTATTTGGAGCTGGGCTGGCGGCGGGGCTGACGGTGTGCCGGCGGCACAGAGAAGCGTCTGTGGAGGTCCCAGCTGCAGGCCGTGCGGCATGCCCATGCCCATGCCCATGCCCATGTTGACGCCCATGTTGACGCCGACGCCCATGCCCATGGGCATGCCCATGCCACTCATGTTGGGCGAGAAGCGGCGCGGCGGTGGCAGCGCCAAGTCGCCCACGCCGGACAAGTTAAATTCGCTAATGCTGCGCGGCACGAAGTACTCCATGTGATGCTCCGGAATGCCGGTCGAGCGGCGTATGGGTGTGTTCCGCTGGAACGCCGAGGAGGTCGAGGCGCCGCCGACGCCGCCATGCAAGTGGCTGCGACGTGGCAGCGAGCTGTACTGGGTCAGTGTGTGCGCCGGGCCGAAGAACATGGTCTGATGCTGGCCTAGACTGTTGGCCTGAGACTGAGCGCCAGTGCCGAGGGCAGCGCTGCCGCTGGCACCCAGCATCTCAGCGCTGGGTCGTTGTCAGGAGGGCTTAGGCGTCACTGCCACCGTGACGAGAGCCAACTCCTCCACCTTGGGCGTGACATGATCCTGCACACTGAACCGACGCAGCCACCTGACTATCTCCGTCTGAATCAAGCTGAAGCACATGGCCACCACCGCCATGCCGACCAATATGTAAGCAGAGGCCGTGTACAAGGTCAAGGTGCCGCTGGGTGCCAGCTCCCCGAAGCCAATGGTGCCCAGCGACGTGAAGCAGAAGTACAGCGACTCCAGCACGCTCCAGCTCTGCAGCTTGTGGAACAAGATAGCCCCGCTGGTCACATAGCACACGAGCACGCACACACAGATCGAGATTGGCACGCTGGCCGAGCCATCCAAAGCGGTCTTAGTTCCCTGTTGCTGCTGCTGCTGCTGTTGTTGCTGTTGCTGCTGTTGCTGCTGCTGCTGTTGTTGCTGTTGTTGCTGCTGCTGTTGGTAGACGGAGGGGGAAACGCCGTATTGATGCATCTTACTTGCCCCGGGATGTGCGTACTGCTGGCCCTTGGCTTTGTCCGGTTTGCGGCTGCCGCTGGGTCCAGGTGTGGGGCCACTGGCAACGCTGCCCTTCACGCGCTGACGACGAAACAGGCAGCGCATGCCGGTCGAGAGGGCCTCGCCCATGGCAGACAGATAGAGCAAGACGATGGGTATGCCGAACAGGGCGTACAGAAGAGCAGCCACGCGCCCCCACTGGGTACGCGGTGAAACGCCGCCATAGCCTGTAAAATTGAATATTGATAAGTATAACAGTATAGCAAATTTGCAATATAACAGTGTGGGAGTATAACAGTAGAACAGGCCCCAACTACTTCGAATAAGAGTGTAACAGTATGACTGTATAACTGAATAGCCGTATAGCATAGTATAGTATAATAGTCTAGATGTATAACAGTGAAACAGGGTAACAGTGTACTACTGTTTCGCCGTACATATAATAATGTATCAGAATAACTGTATAACTATATAACAGATTAGGTGTATAACAGTATTCCAGTTAACACTTTTTGATTTGTATTCACCATCTGTTACTTAAAATGAAAACTCATTTCATTTTGCATATGTTAATCGTGAGAGGTATAACAGTTTGTATAACAGTATCAAAAATGCTTCAGAACTAGCTAAATGCCAGTATAACAAAGTATTTATACTCTTTAGATAGATATCCATGTAGTTTGTTTAAAAATACTTCAGCACTCGAGTAAGAATTCCAATTAGATGTGCCCCACTGCTCAAGTGCTATGTCGGATGTTTGTTTTATATACGTTTTGCTATATTTATATAACAAATGAAATATTTTTACTATCACTTAACAATTTTTACAGCTCTCTGATGGCTTAGTGTTGTTTTTACTCCATTTCTCTTCTTTTCTTTTTTTTTAGCTTTATAGCACATTGCTGTATCTGCACATTACATTGCATTACATTACCATTGGAGTACCAGAGGGTCAGACGGAGTAATTTGCCTGCTGCTGCTCTTGGTAGCTACTGTTATACCAACTACAACATTTTTAATTTTTCCTGTGCTGGCCACAAAAAAAAAACCAAAACGAAGAAGAAAAAAAGCTACTTTTACGGCCAGACGTTTTGCTTTGACTCTGTCTTTGATGTTGTCGCCCATGCTGGCTGGCTGTGGCTGGCCCAGCAGGAAGAGGGCAACTCTGCTCGTAGTCGCTGTTGCCGTCGGGCACGACCTAACCCAACACGATGGCAACCCTACCCCAAAAAGATTTCCTCGCAACAGCAGCGGCGGCTTCGGCGCCGTCTCTCGCTTCGCCTGCCTCAGCAATGAACTTTTAATGTGGAAACTTTTATAATTGAGTAAAATGTGCGTATACATATAAATGGCTTTGTGTATGCGAGTGTGTGCGAGTGTGTGTGAGGCGACTATGTAGCCATGTATTAAATTTTATTACTTAAAAATAAAAAGCTAGCATAGCGACAGCTATAATATCTGAGAAAAACAAGCGCCTGCCGCTAAGGGTCGTCGCTTCGCCTATAAAATGCCACGCAAATAGTCCATGCAGCGTTGCGGCGCTTTCCATTAGCAAACCATCTGACAATTGCTGTGCACAAATAAAAGGAACGCCAGAAATCAGCGTCAAAATTCATGAGACGAGCAATCAAAATGCACTGCTTGGGTCGACACGCAACGCTGCACTGCTTGCGAGCGAAACTCGAAACTCAGTCTAATGAAAGCGAGTAAAAATCGCAGCTGCCTCTCAGCTCATGTTTCATTATTTCTCAATAACTCTTGAACTTGGCAAGCAACTTCACCTTCCAAAGAAATGTCCAAGAACTCAATTAGTAAGAAGAGAAATAGGAAAAACAAATGTTTAACAAAAAATGAAATAAATATTTGCAACAGATAAAAAAAAGAAAAATAAATTATGAAACATTTAATATTTAAAATAAAATATAAATCTGCAATAATTAATTATTGAATATATTTCTTGCATTATACAATTTAATATATATCTAAAATACATAATATATATGTCAGTCTGTTTATGGTATTCAACAATTATGACATTCAAATATCTTCTACATTCTCTCTCATAGTTGGAAATCTTTAATTCGAATCTTATGTCTGTATGAACTGCAGTGCACAGTTCTAATTGCCATTTAATAGACTGCAAGCTTGCATTTACAGGGTATTAAAAATTAAAACGCCCCCACACATACACAATCACACATGCGCTCAGCGAATGCTCTTGGTTGTAGCCTTAATGTAATAATACTTTAAAACCCAAAGCACGTTTAAGTGCACATCTGCCAGAGCAGCAGTGAGAAAAAGTCAGAGAGAGAGAGAGAGAGAGAGAGGTTGAGCAAGAGCAGGAGGGAGCAGGAGATAGCTGGGCCTGCAGGGATAAGGTGGACTCTGTCCACTAGCTATGAAAAAGTTGCTAAAAATTATCATCATCCATGTCGTCCGCTCGCCCGACGGCCGCCCCTCCCACCACCCCACCTGCTGCGCCACTAGCCTTAGAGACCCATCCTGCCGCCTTCATTTGTATTTCATGAATTTGCACCCATAGCGAGGCACATGGCAGAAATTGTTAGTGAAAATTATAACATTTACAATATGGTCTGCATAAAATTGTATGTGGTTATAACTAACTAACTAACGGCGAGCACATGTCGGCCTCCGGATAAGGCCCCCTCCACTGCCCTCCAGCCCCCATCCACTGCAGTCAGTCAACACATGCTGTCGGGGCAGGGGAGGGAAAGTCATAAAGATTTCTGTTTAGGCAACGGCGACCCGCAGGCCCTGCAAAAACTGCCAATTATGTTTAGCAATTTTCAAGTTCTTGCCCAGTAAAACTATTTGAAAAATGGGTTTTTTTATACCTCGTGCAGTTGATGTTGTTGTTGTTGTTGGGTTGGATTGGGTAGGATTGGGTTGGGTTGTGTGTGGTTAGATGCAGAGGGGCAGAGCTCTCCCCCTCTTCAAAGGGCACTCAGTCATCCACATGACATGCAGATTGAAGCAGAATATTTAAAGAGCCAAAGGCGACATGACAAAACGTTTACTTTTTTCACTGTTGACTCAGGGGCGCGTGTCAAAGATTAAAAATTCATTTCGAAAAATTTTAATGCAATTTAAAAGGGAAATGGTTTACGCTAAAGTCCATATGTTTCTATTTTTCTAGCTGACTTGTCGGGGAGTTCATATCACAGTAGAATATATGGGGAGAATATATGTATATATCTCTTACTATATGACTTAATAGGAGTAGAAAGGACTGCTTCTTCTTTTTGTCAAACACTAGCCTACACTATAAACATTTTTGTTGTATAACAGCTAATATAACAATTATGATCTGGCTCGCATATGACTAAGTATGACATGTAAGCCAATGGCAATTTTTATTGTGTATAACAGTACAAATAACTATCATGATTTGGCTAATAAGTAAGGCAGTATAATAACTGTTCAATATAACAGTTGGTATACACACTATTATTCATTTGATATGTTAGACATTATACAACTTTTGTTTATTTTATAGTTTCATTATATAACACTTTTCTGACATATAACAGTTAATATAACTACTACGGTTGACTATATGAAATACAGTATTACAGCTTTATTAAACTGTTAATGGAACGACTAAGATTTGATTATACTGTATGCCAGTATAACAGTTTTGTTTTGTATAACACACACATAATATATATATATAAATAGCTGTTTAGAGGTAGCGAAAGCTTCTTGCTTGAGGAGCTGGACCGGCATAGATAATTCACAGATAAAGATAATCTCAATTGAAATTCTTAACAGATTTTCGAGCAGCTCATAAGCAACGAGCAACGAGCGGGCAATTTGAATAGGGCCCAAGTCGATGCACCCTGCCTGTTGTCGCATTCGGATGAGCGACTTTTCGATTGTTGTGGAAATTGGACTGCCTTTCTTTTGGCGGCGGATGAGAGAGGCGGGGCTGTTGGCTTTGAGTTTCCGGCTCATGGCGAAAGTGGCCCGGTTCCGCCTTTGCCCAGCGGCTTGTCCAATTGTCCAGGAAGCGGAAATGCAGGGGTAGCGAGGGGAGGCAAGGGCTGGCACTGGCACTGGCATTGGCGCATATTGCGCATGCAGCTACGCAACTCGTTTCATTTGATTAGTGGCCATTGATTACGATAGCCAACGGCAAAAACAGCAACAACAACAACAACAAATTCAAAGCAAACAACAAGCCATGTCCGGCCTCGCTGGCATGACCTCCAGCTTCGAAGACTGCCCTAGCCTCAGCTAGTGCCGAATGGAGCTACAGAGGGGCAGAGGCTAAGCGGCAAGTGGGGGTGAGGGTGTGGCCAGGCAAGGGCACAACTCCAACCAACAAATAATAAAATATTTTACAACGGCAATTTTCAGGCATAAAGTAATTACAAAATACACACAGAAGCAGAGGCAACGGAAGAGAGAAAGAGAGAGAGAGTAGAAGAGAGAGAGAGAGAGAGAGACAGAGAGAGGGAGAGAGAGAGAGAGAGAGAGAGAGAGAGAGAGAGAGAGAGAGAGAGAGAGAGAGAGGAGTGTAAGACATAGAGAGAGAGAGAGAGAGAGAGAGAGAGAGAGATAGAGAGAGGGAGTGTAAGACATAGAGAGAGAGAGAGAGAGAGAGAGCGCTGTAGATGCGGGTGTAGCACTCCGAATTGAAACTGTGGCTCCAAAGGGGCCTTGAGGGCTGGGCTGCTTGGCGCCCGGCCTGCTGGCCACTGCGAAACGTCTCTAATAGCTAAGAAATTAATTTTCACAAAAAGCCATTAAGAGCGAGTCACAAAAATGGCTCAAATATAAAACCAAACAATTCGCATAAATGCTATAAATGCTTTTGACTAGGCGTGTGGGCGTGGCAATGGCCGTGGCAAAGAAAACCCCCTCGAACGATGCCATGAGCGCGTAGCCAGTTGCTGTCCCGCTCTAGCGCGGTCAGCGGCAGCTTTAGCTGGACTTTAAACATTTTCATTAAAATGTAGTCGAGTGTGCGTGTGTGTATGTGTGTGGGTGAGCTTGAGCACTGAAATTGCGATATAATCACGCGTTGCGCCCTTATAAATAGTCAAGAGTTCAATAAATAATGTGAGGCAAACAGAGACAGAGACAGATACAGAGAGAGAGAGAGAGGCAGAGTGTGAGTGTGAGTATGAGTAAGAGAGACAGCGGCTGATGATTGTAGAGTCAGAATTATGTAAATGTCATTAAAATTACATATAATCATCATAATGATATGCAGCCACAAAAGGCGACAGTAAAACATGTCATTAAATGCCTTTTAAAGGCAGCGAAAACAACAGAATCAACAAAAGCAACAACAACAACAATAACAACACCAACAACAAGAACAAACATTTTTATGACTTGCCAAATGCCAAACGCTTGAGGAATTAATTAAAAATTAAATGGCCTATTAAAATTGTTATCGAGACGCGGTGACGCCGACGCAGACGCAAACGTCGACGTCGAAGCGAACAGCGGCCATTTAAATGGCAAACAAATGCGTTGCAAATGAAAATAAAAGCCAAATACACACACACTCACTCTCACACACACACACACACACACACACACACACGTACAAGCAATCATATAAACACACAGACACACACACACACACGCACAGGCAATGGCCATTGCAGCAATCAATCAGCGCCCATTGCTCTGCATGGGGCGTGGCGGCGCTCGTAAAACGATGAATGCGCCTTTTCACATTGGGAAGTGACGTCAGCGACGCATAAACATGTCGAAACATGCATGAAAGACCAGCGAGAGGAGCAAGAGGAGGAGCAAGAGGAGGAGCAAGAGGAGGAGCAAGAGCATTTAATGTCCAAACAGAGACAAACAAGTGCTGTTAGATAGATAAATACATACATAAATAGCACTACAGAGCGAGAGAGGGAGAGAGAGAGAGAGAGAGAGAGTGAGGCAGATAGGCGGGGCGCGAGCCAACGTGTCATTAAAATCACCGTTAAACAGTTTGTCTAGTGGGCAGAACTAATTTCGACATGTCTTGCCTAGTACAACAGCTGCGGACATCATCAAAATTGAAATGAAAAAGTCGTGAGTGTGCGTGTGTGGCAAATAGATATGTACATACATACATACACACTCGTATAACAGTTTGATTAATAGATTACACTAATAAATCAGCTGTCATTGCATATTGCTCAAGGGTCCATCAACTTGGACTTTTATGAAGACGATTATGCAACAGGTGTCATTGAAGCTATTATAATATAACAGATTATTCAGAAGAATGCTCGCTTCACATTATAAAGGTTTTCACATATTTATTTTAACTGAAATACACATGTACACCAGTTGGTATAACAGTTGGTATAACAGTCTTTATAGCAGTCTGCATCACAGTATGTATAACAATTTGTATCACAGTCTGTATATCATGTTGTATAACACTTACAATATCGGGCTGTTAAATAGTCCATATAACAGTTTGTGTAATAGTTTTTATAACAGTCTACAGTTTGCAAAGCAAATGAATGTAAATGTCAGTATTATAGTTTTAATAGCTGTCATTTTATATGCATATGTACATACATCTGTCCCTACATATTATTACTATATTTGGAGTATAACAGTTTGAAAAGCGCTTAGTTCATCGCTGACTCGGCCATTGTATAACAGTAAATGTTTACACAACAATTGAGCAAGTACATTTTCCTGGATATGAAATGAGTTAATGTGTTTGTATAACACTTTTCCAGCCAGCAAATTGTTCGCATTTTTTAATGCCGAAACACACACACACACACACACACACACACAGAGAGAGAGAGAGAAAGACACGCGGCCAACGAATAGTTTCAGCTGCGCTATGCAGTTTTCTGAACAATTTGTCAGCACGCAGAAGGTTAAGAGACCTTGGGGCAAGCGCCCAGGAAGGGGCAGATGGAGAGGCAAGGCAAGACAAGCGGCATGGGCGGGTGGCAACCATGTGACAGAGTGGCCACTCGAAAGGCGCTGGCAAAGGCGAACTGCTTCAAAATGTTGTTGTTGCAGCAGCAACTGTTGTCACTGCCCAAGCAAATGTTGCTGGCGAAGCGGCAGCTATTGTTGTACTCCTTCCTGCAGCAGCAGCAGCAGCAACTATCGAAACAGCAACTATTGTTAGCAAATGTTGCTAAGAAAGATGAGTTGTTGTTGTTGCTGCTGCAGCAGTTGCTGTTGCTGCTGTTTTTGGCAGTAATTAATGTTGTTGTAGCCAAAACTTTTGTTGTTCTTGCAAGAGCAACTATTGTTGCTGCAGTCGTGGGAAATGTTGCTGAAGCAAAAGCTAAAAGTTGCAGCTCCAGCAGCAACTGTTGCTGTTGTTGCTGTTGCAGTCTCAACTCTTATGTATTGTTCGGCATTTGTAAGCATTGATATTATTGAAAGCGGCTGCGTCTGACTGGCAAAAAGTTGTTGCGTATACGTAACTGGCTGGGCGCCACTCTTGCCCGCCCCCTTTGGGCCACAGTCTGCTGCTGCTGTTGCTAAGATGGATGGGCTGCAGTAAGCTGAAGCAGCTGCAGCTGTTGCCGTTGCTCTTACTGTTACTGTTGCTGCTGATGGTGTGTTGTAGATGAAAAACTGCAGAGTCCAGCCAGAGCCAGAGCCAAAGCACGAGCGAAAGACAAAGACAAACGGGCAGCGAGATGTTGCATGTGGGTTGTTTTAAGTCCTTGTAAGTGTGACACATATTGAGCCTGCTGCTGTTAGTAGTAGTAATGGTTGTTGTTGTTGTTATTGCTGTTGTTGTTGTCGTTGCTCAACAGCAAAGGCATTAAAAAATGTATGTAGCGGGGCTAACAGCAGCAGCACCAGCAGCGCATAAAGTGTTGAGTGGTTCGTTACGCGCTTGTCTAACTGTGTGCGTGTGTGTATGTATGTGTGTGTGTGTATGTCGGAGTATGTGCCAAAGAATGTAGCATGGGCGTTGTCCTTGTTGCTGGTTCTACGAAATTGTTCGCATCAGCAAAATGTTGACTTATCTGTGATTGTTGTTGCCGTCGCTAGCGTTCGCTCTCGGCATTATTTGTTTTATATTTGACACCACATACAAACACACACAGACACACACTAACACTTACACACACACACACACACACACACAATGGCCGCCCACGCAACGTTCGGGCCATAAAAATGAGTGAGAATGTCAAATGTCGAATGGCGAGCAGCGAATTGCAATAAAAATAAAATAAACTGCCGCGTTTTTGCACACATAACAAGCAGCAACAATGCGACAGCAACAACAACATCAGCAACAACGACAACAAACGCCACAACAATGGGAACAACAACAGGCCGCAACGGCCAATTGGGTCGAAGCAAGGCCCAGTGGGTGCCGCTCGGACCCAAGTGTCCGGCCATAGATTTTGGCGGCACGTGTCGCAAATTATAGTTGCCAGTCAACCAATAACAACAGCAGCAACAACAACACCAACAGCAACAACAAAAGCCAGCGCATACAAATTGTGTAATAATAATATTACATATTACATACAACAAAACGTGACGCCTGTCATAGGTCAGGTCTGGGGCAAGGCGACGCTGACGAGAATGCGAATGAGAGTGAGAATTCGTATGCGAATGCGAATGAGAATGGCAATGAGCAGACGTATGATGTGTACGGCGGTTGGCGGCGAATGAAATGCGAGTGTTGGCAGCCAGCTGCAGCTGACGTCCATTTGCGGCAATCGTTTCAAATAATGAACAACGGCGAAATGTTTAATAAAGTTGTCAATATCAAATGGCAGTGAGGCGCAGCGAGAGGGCGGGCAGTAATGCAAATAAGTAGGCAACATAAACCATATTTAAAGTTGATTATGTGGTTAAGCAACGGCAAAGGAGAAAGAAAGCGAGAGAGAGAGAGAGAGAGAGAGAGAGTGAGAGAGAGAGAGAGAGAGAGAGAGAGAAAGAGAGAGAGAGAGAGTGAGAGAGAGAGAGCAAGGCAATCATATTAAACAGAAATATGAAGGCAGTAAAGGAAGAAGGATTAAGTAAACTATAAAAGTCTCTTGAAAGCAGTAGAGAAAGCGAATGCGAGAGAAAGTATAAATAAAACGGAGAGAGAAAAGTATATATCAAAGAAGAATAAGGAAACAGAAAAAAGAGAGTTAATGAAAACGTTTAAAAACAGAAGAATTGTGCGATTAAGGAAAGTCGATGTAGCAGAGGTAAATCCCTAATAGAAATCTATAAAAAGGAAGAGCAAAGAAAGGAAGTGAAGAAACCTGATACTGAGGAGAGAGAGAGGGAGACTAAGAGAGCGATGGAAACTGACAGTGAGAGAGAGGGGGGAAGTGAGAGAGAGATAGAGAGAGAGAGAGAGAGAGAGAGAGAGAGAAAGGGAGAGAAAGAGAGAAAGGGAAAGTGAGAAAGCGAGAGAGAGAGAGAAAGGGAAAGTGTGAGAGAGAGAGAGAGAGAGAGAGAGAGAGAGAGAGAGGCAGACAGATAGAGAGAGAGAGAGGCAGACAGATAGAGAGAAAGAAAAAGTAATAGAGAGAGGGAATGTGATCGAGAGGGAGAGAGATAGCAAGACACCCAGATTAAAAAGAGTTTAAGAGAAAAGGTAAAAGAGAATTGGGCTAGAAATAAATTTACTATTAAACACAATTTAATAGAAAAAGAATGGAAAATGGAGGAAATTGAGATACATATGAACTAATAAAGCCTAAGTGCCGAAAGTAAGTGATTGCATAGAAAAGCAAAACAGGACAGAGAGAGAGAGAGAGAGAGAGAGAGAGAGAGAGAGAAGATATGAGATGAGAAGAACATGAACTTTTCAATAGTTACACCTTTAGCTTGATTTTCCATTTTTATCTCACTGCCTTCCTCTCCCTCTCTCTTTTCGAATACAGGTTAATAGTTCTATTAGAAGAACTCGTTAAAATATGAAAGAACTAAGAGAAGAGAAATATAAAAACCTTTAAAGGCAAGTGAACAATTATGAAATATATGAAATTAGAGTTGGAGAAAGAAAGAAACTAAAAGAGCTTTAACAAGAGAAATCCTAAGGAAATGAGAACCATTTAAGCATAGCAAAGAACTGGATTAACGTTCAACTTCATACAAAAGTCGATGGGAATGGGGTAAAGCATAAAGGAGTACAGAGCGGGAAGCAAGAATTAGATGAGCAGAAGGAGAAGCGGATGCAAATGAAGTAAAGTGAATGCAGCAGGAAAGCAAATAGGCAAATGAAGTGAAGAATGCATACCTTAAATTGATAGAAATTGATGGAGACAAAGGACAGCTTAAGCTAGTTAAGAGCAGAGAGCACTGCGAACGGGCGGGCGGCAGGTAAAGTGCCTCAGCAACAAGAGAAAATTTTCAAATCTGATGAGATTTGCACTTTGGAATACAAAACGAAACGAAACGGAAAATAAACATTTATTCTTAATTCAAACAAAGAGCAGATACTCAAAGATATTTTTCGATTGCCAAAACGAATGAATTTGTGGGAAAAATGCAATTTTATTTTATATTTAGAAGAAGCCCTTGCGCTGCTGGCCAATACTGAGTGGACTTGGCCAAGAGGATTCCACTCTAAGCGCTGGTTCGTGTCTAAGCTCTGTCCGAAGTGCTGGTGCGTGTCTGTGCTTAAGCTAATTGCACCACAAACGCACAAAATTGCAATAGAACAACAGCAGCAGCAACGCCAACAATAAAGGTGACGGGAGTTGTCGGCCAACGCCTGAAGCATACTTCAAAATCTGGACAGACAGCCTTTGTCCGTGCGTCTCCTTGGTAGTCATTGTGCATTCGGGCTTGACTCTAATGCGCTTTAAGAAATGTGTGAACGAATGCTAAGCGGCACCCAGAAATGATGTTTATCTACAGTTTGCCAAAGCTTAAATGCCTTTGCGAAAAAGCAAACTTTCATTTCAAGTCAGAGCGGGTTACTGCAGCACCTAATAAAACAAATCAAGTTATTTTATGGTATATTTGCATTGTGACAGATCATAAATTGAACACTTCAAGATAGCTAGGAACAAACAGAAAGAGGGAAATCTATTGTATAGTATTGACCAGCGAATGTTACAGTAGTCTAAGTCAGATGATATCATCCTGTATACTGTTGCTTTAGGAAAGGTAAAGGAATGGAAACTGAAGTGTAAATACAGGATCAGAATCTAAATAACATCAAATTCCGATCAATTACAGCATTAGTTGGGAAATTCTCTTCACAATTCTCATGCAAATCTTTCCAAAGAATTCAATTCATTTAGCAAAAAGCGTAAAGTTAGTTGAAATGAATGAGAAGCAAATGTTTATATTATATAGGCAGATCCTTGAAACTGATATTAGAGTTGATAAAAAAAAAGCCACAAGATTACATAATTGAGATGGATGATTGATTTCTTGAATTCAAAAATATGCTGACCCAGCTTAGCAGATATGGAATCTCAAAATAATATCAACTAGCTCAAAGTCCAGCTGCCTCAGCGGTGTCTGCGTTGCTGAGTGGTTCCCACGCAACACTCATGGCACCTTTGGTAGACAAATAATCCTCAAGATATCAATTCATACTGTGCTTCCACCTTAACTCACTTGCTAGAAGACTCCGCTACATCAGATGATGCAAAAGACACTTCACTCAATATCTGGTAAGTGCGATGGGTTTATCTCCCACCCAGCACACTCACTTGATTATCCTTTCAGTATTGAATTAACGCCTATACCTCAGCTAAAAGACTTGTCCACACGAATAGTTATTAGTATGGTATGCAGGAGTATATATTTAAATTTAAGGTCTTTAGAGATCGCTGCGAATTTGAGGACGAACGTATTGCGAAAAGATGCACAGCTGAACATGACTAGATCGTCCCAATCAAGAATGTGTATATTTTAAGGGGTCTGACACGCCTTCTTCTGCCTGTTAAATACATATCCATATAACTAGTTTACACAGAAATGGGTTCAGGATTCCGGTAAATTGAAAATTCTTATGGATTGCCTGTGACAACATTTAACATCATTCGTTGTATACTTTTGCAACAGAGTTTTCGAAAACAAGCCAAATTAAATACTAATTAGTCAAGAGCCAAGAAATCGGACGATGCAAGAACAGTTTAGTGTAGGCGAAGAGGACGTAGAAGTCGGCTGAATGAATAATAAAAGAATCAATTAAAAGATTTGCATTTCACAAGGCAACTAATTGAGCCCAGACGAGGTGCGCGCTGGGAGCGCAGTGCGAAGCGACGCAAATTAATTCTAATCAATTTATAATAAGCAGTCAAACAGGTGAAGGGTAAACAAATTTGCGGACCCGGCCGACGCTGGCGCCGCCGGTGCTCGCAGTGCAATGGCAATAAGTGAATTGCCGCTGTCACAGTCATAATTACATTATGTTAACAGGCCTGTGAAGCTGCAAGGGGGGAGAGAGGGGGAGGAGGACTGAGCGTAGTCCAACTCAGTTGAGCATACACACACACACAAACAAACAAACACACACACATACTCATTAAAGCCGCAACACATGGCTGTCAGCAATCCTGAAAGACATAAATCAAAACGGCGACACATTGTAGACAGAGGGGGCAGCCGTGAGGGGTGTTTGTTGTGCGTGCGTATGTGTGTGTGTGTGTGGCACACAATCAATAGAGTGTGTGTGTGCGTACTCAATAGAAGCGCATTTGCTGGCTGCCTAGATGTTTATATTTATGCCCATATATGTGTTAATTTTATTACTTTACAAACACTGTGGGCGTTCACAAACACTCAGACACTCTCTCACACACACACACACTCACAGGCTGAAAATGCAGGCGTTTACATGGCGTATGCGCGATATTAATTTGCCATAATCTCGACTCGTTTATTAGCGCAAATAAATTGAAATTGTTATTGGCGGCATTGTTGCCACGCGCGCCCATGAATTATATTCATTTTATGCCACAGTCAGGCCGAGTCCCTGCAACGCCTTTCGGCTCTGTCATTAGTTAAAGCCGCCTGAAAAATTATTGATACACCCAATGGCAGTTTTATGCGACCAGAAAAACAACTGAAATATATCGAAAGGTATCGAATCTCGATTACTTAATGCAGAGCTTTGGGCTGGGTATATTAGCTACGATCGATGTTTGAGTGCTTGATTGAGCAGTGTGATTGATTGATTGATTGCCAGATGATTGAGCTCTGTTGATTTGTGCCGACGCCTAGCGACGCCCTTTATTTAAAATTCTTATCTAATGAGCTATGTCTATTGCCATGGCTGCCCACGGCTTCTGATGTATGCGTGGGGCACAAGTGCTTTTCGTCTGTCCTTGAAGGCGGCAGGAGCTGGCCGTCAATAACATGTTCGAGATTGAACATTTTTCCAAGGAACGAAAGCGTCGCTGCAGGAATTTCCCTGCGCCGGAAGCCATTGTCTCTGACCTGGACACTATGACTACAACTTGACTTCCGCTCTATGTCTATTGTGGCATTAGCTGAAGCACTTCCTATGCTCTGACCTAGCAACTAGTCCCAAATTGTCTTGCGTCAAATCAAATTAGTCTCAGAGCTCAATCTGTCCATCCTAGCGCGCATTAGCAGTTGACTTTTGTGAGTGAAGGTATGCAGAGATACCTGTCTATAGAAACACCTGACCTGGATAAGAAACCGATTATAAAGTCGCATACGAATGACTCTAGATAAACTCAAAGGCCTCAAGATAGAGTATCAAATGGTCCAATCAATACTGCTGAATGAAATAATAATGAATTGAATTAAATTGCATCGCTGCTTAAGCGATTTAGTGGTTACAAAAAAGAGAGAAAAACTGGAGCGCAGCTGTCGCCTGGTTACCGCCGCTGCCACCTGGGTGCAATCAATCAGGCAGCGAAAGCTCTTAAACTGCATAAACGGCTCATTAGATGTGGCTGCCACAAAACGTGTCGCGTATAAAACTGTCGAGGCATGACACCTATACAGATTCGTATCTGATCTCTGAAAGGATTTACGTGCAAATGCAGCCAGCACTTGGATGGATGTGGGCGGATGTGCCACTCTCCCTCTCACTCCCTCTCTCTCTCTCTATTTCTCTCTCTATGTGTCTTTGGTGTGTATTATAACTGCGACATTGCACTTAAGTTGTTTGGCGTCTAGGCTAGCGAACTCAGAGCCCATAACTTATGCTTCATGTGCGGCAGCCCCAAAAAGTAGGCAATGAAATTTGTTTTATGCGCCAATTGCTGACAAACACAGCGGCCATTAGGCAGACAGCCAAATCAGACAGGCAGACAGACAGACAATTTATTAGACAGTTAGTGAGTCGTTCATTTGATTAGAGAATAGAGCGGGCTACGGCTGTGGCTGTGGCTGTGGCAGGGCTGTGGCTGGGCTGTAACTGTGGGTCGGCTGTCAGGAGAAACATTTTAATTGAAAGGTGTATCCGGGCTAAAAGGACCCGCTCGTCAGTCGTCGGCGGCTCCATTAAAAAGAGCTCAAGAGCCCGGCTAAAGCCAGTCAGCAGCTTGCTCGAAATGCGCATAATGAGCAAATGCCACGGTAATCGATTTGAGTTAACCAATTCGGGCTAATAGCCCTGGTTACAGTTTTTGGCATTGACTCCGGCTGTGGCTTAGCTTCAGCTCCTTGCGGCCGCCCTAATGCGCGCTAAGCGCATTAACAACAACATCTAACGAATGGGGCGCAACCAAAGAATGTTTTCTGCCCAAGCTAGGGTTGACTGCCGAAATACCCTGTAGATTGAGTAGAGAACTCATTTATATAAGAGCTGTGAGATGTACTGCAGATAGTAAGTTCTGAAAACCGATTTCTTATCGATAAATTTGTCATAGACTATAGAACTTTCCTCTTCTAGAAATGTTCATCCATTAAAAACTGCAAATGTCAACAAAAAGTTATCGACATTTATCGTTAGGAACTGCTCAAGCAGCTATCGATAGCACTATTCTATATAGAATCTATATCAATATATTATTAAGGCACCACTATACCCTTTACAGTCCGATTCAATGGGTATGGGATATAACAAATAACAAAACTTTGAGCTGCAACTTTAGCCAATACTGCAAGGTAGCCGGGGCCAGGTGCAGGGCAGCGGAGGAGCTTGGCAAATAATAACTCAAGCTCGATTTAGTTTTTATACCATGTGTGTGCGCTTGAACCCTATGGCAAATCCCCAGACGCTGGCTATTTATTATATTTATAGAAAACACATTAACTCGGTTTTACAGTTGCTGCGGAAAGGGGGGCGCAGGGCCAAGGAGGGCCCAGCACAAAAACAATCAAAATCCCAACGACGAAAATGTGCCCCCGAAAAACGCATTTTGCTTAAATTGTTTCATAATTGATTGATGTGCAGGCAAACAAACAAACCCACATAGAGAGGGCGAGTGGGAGACAGCTCCGTAGATACAATCAGTCTGATATATAGATACAATATGCAAGGGTCTGCGGGACAGCTTAGGCCCCTCCGATGATTGTTTTTCGGGGCTGCAATTCCTGGCCAGATCCTGGCACAGTTCCATCCGCACACGGCCGGCGCTGTGTAACGTATGTGTCCCGGATTGCTTTTTGTTTTTGCCGCATTGCTTTTGTTTCGTTTGCTTTTGTAATTTTTGGCCCAGCTGCCAACCGCAGATCGCTCCGGCCGTGCGCCGTCTGATGTCAAAATAATTTCAGCGCACACACACACAATGTGGGCGGTTTGTTGTGGTAATGGGCGTGGCCCAGTGCCACAGCGAGTTGACTTATTTAGACAGAGACAGATTTTGGATAGCCAAAGCCAACGGCCTCGCTGCCACGCCACGGAGCGTGTCCGAAATTGAGTTTTGATTTGAAACCCAATTTCCCGTAATGCGATGCGCGACAAATGACGACGTGGAGCTTTCAGCGATTGTCACAATTCGATTGATTTTGGCCACACTCACATATATATATATATATATATATATATATATATATATATATATATATATATATATATATATATATATATATATATATATATATATATATATAAATATACGATATATATACTATATATAAATGCTTTGGGGCCAGCCGCTTGTCCGACCGTTAGCCATTGAGCATTCGCTGCTTTTGATGTTTCTTTGCGTTTGACTAGCTTCAGTTAATGTACCCGAAATGCTAACAGCCGCAGCAACATGTATGTCTCTGTGTGTCGTTATGTGTTGTATGTGTGTGTATGTGCAGTTACCACTTGACAGCCTTCGACGCATGTAATTGATCTGAGTTGCATAACATAGTCTAGCCACAAATACACACACATGCAACCACCCACACCCACCCACTAACACCCACACAATAAGTTCAAGCACCGTTGCTTTCTCTATAGAACCGTTTTGTACTGCCAATAACAATGTTAGTTCACATAACAAATGCTCGAGGTGATACTACAGGACAAACAGACGGACGGCAGGACGGATAGGCGTGACTGGATCGACTCAGGTTGTCCTGCTCAGCAATCCATATATGTACTTTAAAGGTTGTGGCATGCCTACTTCTGGTTCAACTCACATGTTCAATACAGAAGACGGCGCTTTGGAGCCTAGATCGAGTAGCCAAGACAACTTTTCAGCTTAGCTTCTCGATCAGCATCAATAGTCTGAACTATTTTGTTAATTGATCGATTGATAATGATTCGTGTTGGTCTCTTCATTACTTATCTATGAGACAGCAAATTAGCTCAGCCGCATTCCATTCGTTCATATGAACAGCCGAATAACTGTGACGTCTGCTTCGTTCACGGATCACTAGTTCGCCGTTAATCAAACTTGTGCCCGACTCTAGCATATACCCTTACCATATGCGATTGTTGTATAAATAAGTTATCGACCAGCAGCTAAGTGCGTTCCATGTTGTAATTTCCTTGGCCACTTGCGGGTCACAACAAGCCAAGTCATAAACAAGTAAGAACGTTGCTGTCGGACGCAACCGACAGCGAAATACTATTTCACGACCCAGCAGCACACAGGGGCCTCTATCACATTATATTTTTTAAAATTTAACCTTAAATCCCCACTTTCGCCGCTCAAATTAGCTGCAGACTAAAACTTTTCATTGGAGGTGGCCAGACAGTTTCAATTAGGATCGAACCCTTACCTTAGCAAACACACGCACCTAAATCGAGAGAGATGGCATCTCTCAAAATGAGAGAGGTGGCAACTCTGAACATGTGATTTAAGTAGCGAGCGTAGAGGTGTGGGCTCGAACCCCGGTGCGGTCATGTTGATATTTTTGTTATATTTTCCTTATTTAGTTATTTTGTGTTAATAAAATATTCTTTTCAAACATATATATATAATTTAACAAATCTAAAGACAAGGTCAAAGGTCACAAAGTCATTATTTGGCGCGGTATTGGCTCAGAAGCTGCACATTTTTCAGTTTTGATTTGCCACGCCCCCAGTGGCCGTAGACAAATAATTTTTGGCATGTGCATAGAGTGGGCGTTCAGGAATATAACTGTAAAGTTTGGATGCTTACATTCGAAAAATGCGAAAATTACAGGGTATTTTTCTGTATGTCACGCCCCTTTTGGGGCGTAACAATAATTTTTGGGGAATCGATAGAGGAGGCCTCCAGTAACTTAACATTCAATTTTGAAGCTTCTAGCACTAAAACTGTGGGAGATATAAGCTGATATTAGTTGCCACGCCCCCTGAAGGCGTAGATATATCCGCCATAGCTTTTCGATTGTGGGATGTTAACCCGAGTATATATACCAAGTCTCAAGTCTCTAGCATCAATAGTGCTCAAAATATAACGAAACTAGTAAAATCACTATATCTTCAGATCCGATTTGCCACGCCCCTAGTAGGCGTGGCCGTAAAATTTTGGGCGATCCTTAAAGAATCGTAACAGTAACCCACGTGCCAAATTTGGGCGTTCTAGCTTTAAAACTGTAGAAGATACAGTTTGACCCGATTTGCCACGCCCCCAATGGGCGTAGATATATCCGCCATAGCTTTTTGATTTTGGGATGTCGACATGAGTGTTCAGTTAAAATCTCAACTCTCTGGCTCTTCTAGAAGTAGTGTTTCTGAGATACAGGAAAATGCATTTTCCGATTTGCCACGCCCCTAGTGGGCGTATCGGGAAAATCTTGACACTTTATCAGACGAGGGTATACACGAGTATATATTTCAAATTTCAAGTCTCTAGCTTCAATAGCGTGGAAATGGTTTGCGTTCATACGGACAGACGGACAGACGGACAGACGGACAGACGGACGGACAGCATGACGGACATTGCACAAACCCAATATACTAGTTCACTACGTGAAATAGTATAAAAAGAAAGGCATGCGCTCATCGCTAGAACAAATGAGGGATAGATAGAGAGGGAGAGCGGGCGAGAGGCAGAGAGTCTGCGTTAAATTAATGATGTTTTACATACATCTTAATTGCGTGTCTCTGGCTTTTTGTTGGCGCATCCTTCAGGCCAATTGGCGGGGTCGAACTGGGCCCGAAGTGCCAGTCGAGCGCTCTGCGCCTGTCAGCCAAATTGCTTAGCCCTCGAGCTGCTTATAATTTATTGAAATCGCGGCCAGCCAGCCAGCAGCAGAAGCCAACGCAGGCCTACAATCAGCAATGCCCAGAGCCCCCCTTCGGCTGGGGCTGTTCGTGTCGCCAATTTGGGGGAAATTGCAAAATCAACGCGCTCGTAAATTGAAAAATGTTGTCAAGTGGGCGGACGAAACAAAAACAAAACAAAAAAAAAACAAAAAAAAAAAACAAAAAACAACAACAACAAGAGCGACGACAACAAGGAGAGTGAGAGGGAAAATATCGACGAGGCTTGGCCTTTGCCGCCAGTTGACAGTTTGTTAATTAAAACCAGCAGCTGGGCAGGCGGCGGTCAACTGGTCATCCAGTCATCCAGTCATCCACTCAGCCGGTCAGCTGTGCACTGAGGCGCTCAGTCAACGTCTCAAACGCACACACTCAGGCCCTACAGTAGGGCCTCCTGCTCTCCCTCACACACCCAACGCCCTCAGCGGCTGGTGGGGCCGCTGAGCCCGGTGCCCAATGCCAACAGTGAGAGAGATCTGCAGTTGGCAGACGGAAAACGTCAGTAGTCGAAGTGCTAATAAATTCCCCAACTGTCGATTGTGAGTTGACACTAAGAGAGGAACAATGTGCGCAAAAGGGGGCAAAGGGTGAGGCAGGGAGGGGTCGAGGGAGCGAGGTCCTGCTGCTCCCCAGTTGCTACTCACCTATCGTTGTAATTAATGTCAGGGAGTAGAGAAAGGCCGAGGCGTAGGTCCATTTGTGCGTCGGTGCATTCATCTGCACGCCGCCAGGCTGATAGACCTTCGATTGGCGCACCGCACGCAGCAGCGTGTCCTGCAACAACAAAGCCAACGTCACACACACACGGATTTAGTAAGGGATTTCGGTTATTAATTGAGGTTTAAGCGCACCTGGAACAATTGCACCTCCTGGGCAGCCAGACGTGTCCAGTTCTCCTTGTAAAGTATGTTCAGATCCTCGGTTATGGACCAGAGTCGATCGACGGTCCTGTTCAGAATTATCGATAGACACAAAGCTTGAATTTAGGTGGTAAAAGTGAAACTCACCTGGAACGTATCTCGGCATTAGCTAGCTCGGTGCGCGGATAGGGCTTGGAGGCGGCCACAGCTGTCTCCAGTGCTGTCCCATCCTCCAGTTCGCCTTCGAGCGTTACAAATATAATGGAGCCCATTGCTGTATAGAGCAGTACCAAAAGCAATACACCTGGCGGAGGATAAGGAGAGAGAGTGGGGGAATATGTTTATAATAGTTAGAATAATTAATTTAAAGATATGGCATTTGTCATCTATAACCCTATCTGTAGAGTCGGACTATATGAATAAGTCGGATGAACAGCCGAACAGGCAATCGAAAGGAGAGCTGGATGAAAAGCTGCAGGAACTTTCGGAAGGACAATTTGACGAACAGTTGAACGGACAGACAGGAGGAACTTTCGGACGGAGAGCCGAACGAACAGTTGAACATCGAGCGGAATGAATAATTGGAGGAACTTTCTGACAGATTCTGTCTGGCGGAGAGGCAACTGAACGAACAATCATACCAACACTCAAACGGACAGGTTGACGAATAACAAGACAGCCATTGCAAATTGATCCTTTCACCTGGTGAACGCATATAGAAATTATTTTTAATTTCAATTTGCTTTAATTTTTAACAGCCATTTATCTATTCACAAAGCATGGCTAAGGCTTCAACTGTTATCTTTGGTAAAAAAAAAAAAAAACCCCGGAATGAAAATACTTCAAGTCACTTAAGACGGAGCCGAGCCACAACTGCAGCTCACTCGAGCTCTCCACTGACTATGCCGAACTGACTACAGTCTGCACAGCAGCTTGTTGTATCGGCGACGATTTCCATAGTTCAGTTGCAGCTGTGACCGTGCGGCACTTAGGGAAGCGTATGGGTCTACTCACCTGTCGCTGATATGCAATGCGATTTAGGCGCCTTTTGGCAGCCGCAGAGGCCACCGCCGCCGTCCCTTTGTTTGTCCGCCTTCGAGGCGGATGAGCTGCCGGAGCCACTGGTGCCCGCACCACTTCCGGATGAAGTGCTAGCACCGCCCTGAGCGCCATTTGTGGCGCCGCCTGCGAAGCACATATTTGAGCCGCTCTGGCGACCAATTCGCGAGCTGCTGCCAGCCACGTTTTCAGCTGTTGTCGCGCTGTTGTTGATGTTGCTGCTGTTGTTGATGTTGCTGTTGTTGATGTTGCTGCTGCTGATGTTGCTGCTGTTGTTGTTGCTGGTGTTGTTGCTGGAGAGAAATGTGGCCAGTGGCAATGACGAATTTTTGTTCATTCTCCCACGAAACGAGGCAATCAACGTAAGCTCCGCCTCCTGCAGTCAATCAATCAGGCTAAGCCCACTCTTTGGCCAAATGAGCAACTGGTTAAATGACCAAACGGATCAAATGACCTAATGACCAAATGACCAAATGACCAAATGAGCGAATGAGCGTATTGCAATCAAATCAAAAGCTTTGGCGCCTCATGTGGCACGTAATTTGCATCCTCTTCGACTCCTGCAGCCGCGCGGCTTTTACCGCCTTTTTTGTCGCAACACGTTATTATGTGACCGTCATAAAACGTTGTCGACAGCAATGAAAATGTTGCAGTTGTCGCTGTCGTTGTTGTTTCTGCTGTTGTTGTTCTGGCTGCTGCTGTTGTTACTGTCGTTCTTGCGCGGAAATGTTTTTGGGCAAAAATTGTCGCCGGATGCTGCAAATGCAAAATATTTTTTGTGTGAAAAAAAAACTGGTGAAATGAAAATGAAAATTGCTATTCGAGGCACACACATAAAGTACACACACTCCCACAGAGAGGGAGGGGGAGAGAGAGAGAGTGAGTAAGAGAGAGATGGTGTAGACAAATGTTGTGTAATTGACTTAGTCGCGAGCGGGGAGCAAAAGTTATTGCAAGCAACTGGCTTATTAAGCCGATACATTTAATACCCTGCAGCCATGTGGCAAGGACACTTGAGGCGGGTTAGCTGGCCTCACACATCAGTGCTGCACAATTATATATACAATATTTATCAGGCGTTCACAATAGCAACTAGCTCCCACTGTCATAGCTTCGGGCAGGACTTGTGTAAGCTATCGATCTCCAAGGAAATTCTGGCATCAACTATTCATTATTAGCTTGGCTTTTGCTCTAACTGACTTATGCAACACTTTAGTATATGTTGCAGCAGTAGTAGAGCTCGAGCGCTTAAGACTTTATCTCCAAATGAAAAATTCAAATTTCAAAATTTCTCACATCTTAAATTTCGTTTTCATTTTCTGTGCCAAGTTGCCAGCAGCATGTAGTTGACTGACAGTTAAATTGTAACTTTTTGCTAACCTGGCTATCATTTTCATTTCAATTTGAGCTCTGACAAGATGAAGTGAGCCAACATGCATGCAGTAACTTAACACCTATTCACGAGGATGGCTGGTTGAAGCAGCCAGCAGCATGATGCACAGCGTGAATGCAGCTGCTTTGTTAACATTTGACGGCACTTCAAGCAGCATAGTTAACCACTTAGCAGTGAGTTCAGTTATCAATTGTGTTCACATACAAAGTTTTAATGAGTTGACTAAGTCAAAACTTAAACAAGAAATGCCAAAAAGTATAAGTGTCAGCGGGAGCAGTAAACTAATTAAACTCGCATGTTCATGTTAAATGTGACCGAATTGTTAACTTTAACAGTAACAATTTGTAACGTTAAATGGGACAGAGATGTTGACTCAAACAGTGAACTGTTAAATGTTACACAAATTCCAACTCTAACACTGTTAATTGTTACACAATTGTTAATGTTTCAGCAATCGAAGTTGAAATAGCTAACATGGAAGCAAGTAGCCAAAAAAAAAGATGTTAGAAAACCTTTAAATAACAATTTCACATTGAAATTTGTATTTTAATTATGTAAATATTAAATAGTTATTGATATAATACTTTCAATATTTATTAACAATTTTATATATTATCATATATAGCTCAGTTTAGTTTCAGTTTCATTTATGTTATCTAACGTTTAGATAGACTCTATAGGTCATGAAAATAAAAATGTAATGCAGTCACTAAACTATATATATTGACTAGCTTAGTTACACAAATAACTCCAAAGCTATGCTGTCTTATGTTGTCTCTTACCCAGTGAATATACTCGCATATAGAGTATATGAAACAGCAGCAACAGCAGCAACAAATGTACTGTGTTTATCCTAACTGAGTGTGTGGCCTGCGTCTGTGTGGGTGGCTGATGCCAGCGCGTTATCTGATAAACATGAAGATGGCCAACATTTAAATTAAAGATTGTCCGCCAAGCCCAAAAAGTTGTCGAGTTGCTGTTGCCCACGAGTTGCTGTTGTTGCTAAGCACGTGTGTTGCCATTCTCATTCATTCAATGGCACTTCAATTAGGACCGAAAGTTAACATTTTGCTGCTGTGGCTGCCACTGCTGTGTGTTTTGCTTATGACTTGCATTTTTGCTGGCTCATTCGCAATGCTAATTACAAAATTCCAACGTATAATCACGTCACGTTTTCCACACATTCACTTACTCAAACACACTCACTTACCTCAAACAATGAGAGACAGAGAGTGTTAGGGAGATGAGAGAGAGAGAGAGCGAGAGAGAGAGAGAGAGAGACAGAGATATTTTTATTGCGGCAGATTTTGAGGATTATTGCAATGATAGGCGCAAAGTGAATTATGGCTCTAACGAGACGTATTAAACGAATCAAATGATTTAACAAATGCTAAATAGCATTCATTTTATGCACACACGCACATAGAGAACTCACGCATACACACACACACACACACGCACATGCACATTTGCATAAAAGTATTATTTTGCTTTTAATTCATTGAGCATTCATTAGCTTTGATAAACAACCAACAGGCAAACACTTTGCAGTCAATACGTTTGGCTGACGCTCGTTCAGATTTAATAGATCCTTTGGTCAAAGCAGCTCGCGAGCTGTGAACGATGCAGAGCTCTGCTTTAAACGAAGCTTAGCTATGATATATGATATGATACACATATGTCAAAGTAAGCTGGAGACACCTTTTATGCTCTTTGTGAGTTGAGCATTAAAAACTATTATATGTATATTTCTCTATACACATATAGAATGTACATCATAACAATTATAAGCCGCTTAAGTCGAGCACGGCAATCACTTAACATCTACTGTCAATTAATGCGTGCAGCTTAGACAGCAAACCTGCCTGAAAGCGAGAGACACTGCAATGATTTTTGGTATAAGCTGCATTTATGGAGCTCGAAGAGCATTCGAAGTGGGGCCAGAGCCATTGATGGCCAGACAAAGGCAGCAGGCTAAAGGCCAACCAAATGGAAAATGATAAAATATATATGATGCAGATATGTATATATATGTGTATATATATATATATATATATATATATATATATATATATATATATATATATATATATATATATATATATATATATATATATATATATATATATATATATATATATATATATATATATATATATATATATATATATATATATATATATATATATATATGTATATATTAAGACATATGTATTCAGTAAAGCTGAAACTGTCTACAAACTAAAATACAGGCCTGCTTTCTGCTTGAATAATACAAGAATTACTTTCAATTGTGAGCAGCTTCAGCTGTACTTAGAACAGAGTAGCTAAAAGCAAGTTGAATACTGAATGCCCTAAGATCAAATGCTATGTAATCAAGGTGTGAGCTGGAGTGCTCAAATAGGGCTTCAAGCTAATTACTATTATAGAAAACATCATTAGCTTTCTTAATTCGGAGTAATATAGCTTTCGCCATTCTTTGTGTCTATTACTATCCCCAACCCAAAGAACATTTAAGACGTTTTAGTACAGCTGCCAGTCATATGCATTGAAACAGAAACAGTCTTTGCCATACTTTAGCCACACAGAGTGCTTATAGCCTTTGTCATCAAGAGTGTGACACGTGGCATGATTGAACTCTAAGCAGTATCAATTGTCTAGTTTATATAGGCTATATATATATACATACATATATGTATATTCAATCACATTCAATGCCTACTCAGTCCACTCTTTGCAAGGATATTTAAAGTTCGGCGCAATGAGCACTTCTTCTAGCTGACTTGTTCATTTAATCTGCCTCTCAATGGCTTGTGAGTACAGATGTCAATCACATGCGCTCAGTCAGAAACTGTCTTGGCATGTTTCATCAAAAATATTTTGGATATTTTCGTTTGGGCCATTATGACGCTTGAATGGCTGTCTGTGCTTCACTCAGTTTGTCTGCTGGCTGTCTGTTTGTCTCTTCCTCTCCCCCACTCTCTGTATCTCCTCCTCTCCCCCACTCTGTGGCATAATTCTTGGTTCCCTTCACAGATGTCGATTAGAGTTTTCATTTCAATTTCATTTTCACATTTCAGTTCAAGCTGCTGGGCCTCGGCTTAATTCAGCTCGACTCAACTCGCTTGAGTATTTGCGATTGGCCCATATGGCTGCCCTGGCTCTGGTACTCTTTTGACAGTCGCTGCTGTTTAATCACGCCCATAGACCAGCCCCCTCCCACACACACACATACACACACACAGCGCCAGACAGCTACCATCATGCATATTGAGTGCTCGGCTCTGACATTCGATACACATTCATCGCACCTTTTTAATTGCTGACATTTATTGAACGCTTGCCGTGTGTTAAATCTACCGTAAGCACACAGCAGAAAGCACCTGAATGCCATGTGTATACCAGTATGTGTGTATGTCTGTGTGTATATATATGCGTGTGTGTGTGGGTGTGTGTGTGTGTGTGCCTTTGACTTAAGTGCAAACTTATGCCAATTATGTGCAGCTTTTGCCTGCCATGTAGCGCCATCTCTTTGCTACACAGCTCTGTCATGAAACCTTACACACGCACAGAGAAGGTGTGGAAGAATATGTAAGAGTAGTCTAGTAGGTAATATCTGTAGGTGAGATACCCTATTCCATGAAATTCACTCCTCAAAGTCATATCTAAGATATTGAAGGACTTTGTCTTGCAGAACACATACACATACATAAATACATATATGTACATATACGTGCTCACTATACACAATCATCAAATTATATTCTCATTTATCCATTTCCCATGCATCCAGGGTATACGAGCAGAACGCACCAGAAAAGAAAAGAAAGAAAGAAAAAAACAAGAAAAGCTCAAGCAGATTACACGGATCATTAGGTCAGATGAGAAAGTTCATATGTTCTTTTCTTCACACTAAACACGACGTCCAGCACTTAATCAAATGCAAGGCGGAAGAGAGCAGCTGAAAGCTGAAAGGAATTCTTGTCGCAGCTGCAGCAAGTTCCTGCCACAGCTCCGACTGCCTGTCTGCCAGTCGATTTGAGTGCTCGTCGGGCGTTTGTCAATCTGTGAGGGAGCTGCCTGGCTGCCTGCCTGGCTGGCTGGCTTTTCAAAATTCCAATGGCATCGCAATATTCCTGATTGAGACGAAAGTTAGTTTAAGCACAGGACACGCAGGCGTTTAGCTGCAGCAACTATTTGAGGAATTTTGATAGCAACTTGCAACTGATTTGCCCCACATGGCAAATCAAATAAAGCGGCTGCTAACAGCATCTTTGTCTACCTCCCCCTACCTCACCCTACTCCTCCTCCTCCTCCTTTTCCCCAAGCTGTAACAACATTTTGAAACCACATCTCCAGCTGCAGCAGATACTGTGTATTTCGTTAAGTGCTATGCGCTGTCTCGTTTCGTATACCCCTTCGGTAATGGAGTCTGCCGAATGGGACTGCATCAATCAGCCAAGCACACAAAAAGCAGCAGACTTTGGCTTCACTTAAAGTTATCGATATTGAGCAATCGAAATATGTATATCAATATAATTTACGAATACTTATTCTTTCTAACAGACAGAGTATCTGAAAGCCGTTACCAACACACATCATGTGCGTTTGCTTTATTGATGAGTAGCTGTGGCAACGAAATTACGCATACGCACTGCCTGCCACAGATAGAAAAAATCATTCGCATTGCAGCTGATGTCTCGGAATCAAATCCCAGGCGCTAAACAACAAGAGTTCCTGAGCGAGACAGAGAAAGATATATATATACATATATATAGAGCTGTGAGGCCGCAGGCTAAATTGTGTTGGGAAATGTGTGTTCCAGCAAAAGGACTGCAAAGCATCCAGGAATATCCCTTTCGCAGCCTGTGCGGTTCGTCTTTGGCAGCTTGCTGCACAATTAAACTGCAAATCACGCCTCAGATTTGGTAAAAGGCATCCAACAGCAACAACAAAGAGAAATAGCACTAGCCACACAAAAAGCAATTGCAAAATGGCACGAAAAAAAATTGGAGCATAGCTGAAGGCTGGCTGGTCGACAACCGAAGCGGAGCCAAGCCAAGCCAAGCCGAGCCAAGCCAAGACCCAATCCAAGCCAAGTCCAGTCCAGTCCAACCCAACCCAGCCACCAAAAAGCAAACCAAACGAAGCCAAACCAAACCAAACCAAGCCAGACGAAAACAAGGCTCAAAAACCCTAGAGCCAAATGGCCAAATGGGGCAAAGGAATTTGCTGGCAGATGCGGATGCAGATGCGGATGCAACTGCAGTTACCGATGGAAATGCGAATGGGCATACGGATTAAACAGCTCAGCCACAAAAGCTGGCTCTGGTTGAAACACAACAGCCGCTATGAGTGGATTAGGCTGACAGAGAGATGCAGATAGTTAGAGATAGGTAGGGAGACAAAGAGAGAGTGAGAAAAAAAGAAGAAAGAGAGAGAGAGAAAGAAAGATAGAGACGGAGAGAGATAGACTCAGAGAGAGAGAGAGAGAGAGAGAGACAGAATAAAAGAGAGATTAAAAGAGAGATAGACGGAGAGAGAGAGAATGAGAGTAAGAGGCAGAAAGAGATTGATATCGAGAGTAAGAAATAAACTGAGACAAAAGGAAGAGACAGTTCAATAGAGTGAGAAACATGTAGAAAGAGAGGCAGAGTGAAACAGTGAAAGAGACACGGAGAAACACCTAGAAGGACTTGAATACCAAAATATCTCATCAGTAGTTACATAGTATTCAAATGGTCATTATACAGCGTGAATATCAGTTTGGTCAGCAAACATGCCAAAAGACTAAAAATAACTATCTAAGTGATTCGTTCTATAAATAAGATGAGATGCAATGATAACTTTTGAGCACAATTGCCGGCCAGCGAATAGTGAAATCACTTGAAAGTTGAGCTAAAAGTTGAACGGGCCAAGCCAAGAAGTAAAACGTCTTGCATCTTCAGAAATGGAGAGTTGTTTGCCAAGGACGAGCTGAAAGTCGTCTAAAAGCAAGGCTACGAGAGAAAAAGATTTATTACAATAATGAAGCGAAGTTTACACACACTCGACAGCATTGGCAGGGTGCACAAATTTGGGTCTGTCGACGGTCAGCAGACGGGAGGCGGTAGACGGCTAAGCTATCACTAGCAACGAGCTATGCATGTCTGATTCTGCTTACACAAGTCTGTCCAATTGTTCATCCTTCTCAAAGCTGCGTCTCCTGCCGGAGTCTCAGCACTGGCAGGCACATTGGTCAACAATGAAACGAAAAGCCTCACAATTTGCTGGCCAACAAGTTGAACTTGAGCAGCCCTGGAGGCCTGCTGGCCTAGTGGCCAGCCCGCTGAGCCGGGGGCGTCGTCAGACAAATGCTTGGGCTTTGCCCACTCGAGCGGCCCTTGGTTTGGATTGTAACCAACTCAAGTTAACCCATTAGTGCTTCGAGTGGCGTGGCCATCTATGGATGGATGTGTGTGGGTGCGGCTCTACCCGAAAATTGCAGCCAAATGGAGCTGGAGCAAGCCAGAAAGAGAGCGAGAGAGGGAAAGAGAACGGAGGGCAGATAGTGAAAGTGTTGTAAACCCAAATATGTGCTACAAATAAACCGGGAGGCAAAATGGAAATGAAAAAAAACAATTTGAACGCAGTCACGTCTGACAATGAGAGAATATCTCCTTGTTGTTGATGTCGTTGCTGTTGCTATTGTTGTTGCTGTTGCTGAGAGCTGCTGATTTTATAGGGCAAGCAAATAAATTGAAAACAGAAAAAAAATAACTCTAGAACAGATGAAAGAAAAACAAAAAAACTAATGCCGACTGAAGAGCACGCAAAACTGAATACCCTTTCAGAAAGTGAGAATTGACGAAGATGGAACTAAATGTCGGAGCAATGCTAAAGGAATTCACTGAGTTGAGCAAGAAAAAATGCTAAGATTTGCGTTTAATTGTCGAAGTTGATAATTAAAAATCAAATTAAAGGAAAAGCAAAGGAAAATTCTTACAAAACGCAATGGATTAAGAGAGGTACGTTTTTTTTCTTATTTAATTTAATTCATTTGCAGCTTATTGTCTTAATTACTTTGACTGTTAAGATTAATCAAGAATACATACGATATATATATACTTGACCTAACTTTATAACAACTTAAAAATATCTTCTGAAGAGTACCATCACAAGGAACTGTTCTTAATGAACTTGTTAGTTAAATGAATAGAATTGTTGATTGACCTTAAGCTTTAACTGTCGCGCTGTTGTTAGCATAGCTCAATTGCCAAAATATATATATGAGAATATATACTTTCTTGGATCCCTGTAGCAAAATGAGAGGCAGGCATCAGCAACCCGGGCTGTTAGCCAAATCGAGATTGGGCCAGATAAAAGCCACTCGGTTCGTTTGATTGATTAAGCGTATATGCATACCTAATGGGCTCGGAAATGCCTCATTCAGTGCGTTAGACGTTTTATAAAGTACACACGGCTAGGGTATCAAAATAGCGCTGTCGAGAGAAAAAAAAAATAAAAAAAGAGCAAAAATACAAAAAAAAAAAAAAAAATAAAAATAAAAATGTAAAATGTGCAAGAAAATCGACCCGGAGCAGCCCTGAAAACCGTTCTAGCCATCCGACTTGGGTTCTTCGTCAATTTCGAGTCCTGCAATGATTGAATGCCCCTACACAAACACAACACACTCCAAGCGTGTGTGTGTGAGTAAGTGTTTGTATATATACACATATATATCTATATATATATATGTATGGTTGTATGTTTGTGTGTATATGGAAAAGCCTCAGCTCTAAATTCAATTGAAACTCTTAGCTCGGGCTCAGCGTGGCTGGCGTCGAAGTTAACGTCGACGTTGACGTTGACGCCGACAGCGCCGCTGACGTCCCCTGTAAAAGCAAATGAAGAATTTTGTGTGCATTTTTCTAGAGCAGCTGCACGTACAAAGCAACTGAGGCGAGGCGAGGCGAGGCGAGGCAAGGGCCGGGACGCCACTGGGCTGAAGGGCGGCCAGATATCTTGGCATTGCGGCCAGGCAACAAACCAACATGAAATTGTTGTGCTAAACATAACAGAAAAGAGCGTCTAACCGAAGATTCAATTCCCTGAGATGGCTTAAAAGCGCGCTTAAGCGAGGGCTTCATTTCCATTCGGCTGTTGCTATTAGATGAACTTGATAGTAGTTGGCAACGGAGTAGGGACTTTTGGCCAAGACAGTTACAAATTATAGAATTTACTATGGTATTGCGATATTAAATTCCGAAGACGACAAAGTTTATGAAAACATTTAAAGTGAATCTTTGAGTATGGGAATATATTGCGTAACAGAGAGGTATAGGCATATATTTTCTCGATAAAATGTTATAAAAAAAAGTATTTCCTTCCATGAGGGACATGCTTCCTTACGCATTAGGAATGCCCTTAACTAATCTAGAAAACCCAAACGGAAAATAGAAAAATAAAGCGCAGAAGAAGCAAAAATTGCTGAAAAACTCACAGCACACACACACACACACACACAAGCAAGAAAGCAGGCGCACACAGGTACACGTGCTGGTGGAAATCATGAAATATGTAAGGTAAACTAAGTGAAAAAGAAATGGAAACGCAGACAGAGACTGAGACTGGGACTAAGACTAAAACGGGCAGCAAAACAAGATGCAAGTCCAAAGTGCTGTGCCACGAATTTTGATGCACTCGCCATGCGTCCTGCATCTTACAGATTTGTCTACAACCACACAAACACACATAGATATAGAGAGATGTGTGTGCGTGCGTGTGCATCACAATAAAGATGCCAAGCACAACATGGTGCACGTTGCTGGGGCAGATGGGCGGCTGGGCGTATGGGTGGATGGTAGCTTGGGTCACTGCCACAAGTGGCGCTGCGACGACGCGACGTTGACGCTGCCGTTGATTGGCACAAGGCCAGACGATGTGCTGAATTTTCATCTCTGCTCGTATCTCGCATCTATTTCAGGCGCCCTTCTAACAAGCTCGCAACTCTCGAGTGCTGTTCAGCAATGAATGCGCATGTGTATCCACAGATAATGACCGAGTGCCTTCAATTAGCAATCGGCCATTTTGGCATTGAGGCATCTGCCCCAAAGTACGTGTTTGAATAGCTGCGGCTTTGCCAACAGCCAGCTCGCCAAACAAAAGCCTAAAGCACGCAAACACTAAGTACATCTCCATTGCAGCGAAGCAGCTAACTGCGATTAGGCGCCGTGGCCACGGGCTAAAGACTTTCGTTGCCAAATCTGTGGACAAAACTATGCTTGAAACGTGAGGAGCACTGCTCGGATATGCAGAGAATCATTTAATCATTAAGCAGCGGACCCCAGAAACTAACTGCTGCTGTTCACAGATCTCGGTTAGTCCAAAGATCTAGAGATAAGTCGAAAGACTCGTTAGACTTGCTACACAAACGGCAAAGCGGGCTAGTCGTTAACTAGGAAAACAGCTACTGAGGCACAAAGAATATAAAACTGATTTAATATTGATACATTATTAAGGCTTATGAAAAGAAGTGGGAGAAATTTAGTCGAAGCATCCTAAGCTCTCTGATTCTGAACAGTAGACAAACTTAGCTCTCATTGTTCTAACTTGAATAAGGAATTTATCCAGCTGAATATGAGATCATAATTATACGCCATTAGAAAACATTGAATAGGAAAAAAGACCTTGCTTATCGGAAAGATAACCAGCTCAGCATGCATCGCTGTAACTCAAACATCTAAGTCCAGCATGGATAGGTGTAACTCATACATCACAGATCACTATAGCTCAAACATCAGAGCTCAGCATAGATCCCAGTGAGTCAAACCTCTAAGTATAGCAGGGATCTCTGTACAACTGTGCTTAGCATAGATCACTTTAATTAAATAACTAAACTCAGCATAGAGTCCTTTAGCTCAGTCAAACATGCTAGCTCATATCTCACAGACAAATGGACTGAGCTAAATCGACTCAGTTCTCGCTTTATAGAGTCAACCACGCATTCATTATATCTTGCACAGATCCTCTTTAATCGGTACAGCATCAACGAAGTTTGCTACTCATAGTCGACTTTTCTCTCCTTACCCTCAGCAAGCAAGTGAGATCAGAGATCACAGTGTAGCATACTCTTCCCATGGAATACTCAATACAGAGCTCACCTCATCAACTCCTTACCCCTTTCATTAAGCAATATATCTTAATTAACCTCGCGTAATATTTAACTCGCATTCAGCGAGTGCAATTTGCTCTCGTTACATCATATTTCGCTGTTTGGTTATTATAGCTCCGAGAGAAGCGGCCGCCTTTAGCCATTGAGCTGAACGCGTTGGCAAATGCCGCATTCCACAGTCGATGCCACGCTGCAATATTTCAGGGCCTTTAGAATTGTTCACACACTGCCTACAGATTGGCTCTGCGCACTCATTATCCGTGGCATTGGACGTGCATCAGTTAAGTAAATCACTCATCGGGCTCGTGAGGCCGACGCCGCAGCAAAACGATAACCGGCCGCAACTGAGTTGCCGAAAATCAGGGACCCAGCCAGACCCAACTCAAGGAGCGAACTTAAAAGCCGCAATAAATAAATCTTTTGGGGCAGTCATGGATGCAAACCAAACACGGCCATAACTGACGCGTCTCTCGCTCTCTCTTTCTCTCTCTCACTCTCTCTCTCTCTCTCTCTCTCTCTCTCTGATGCCGTCAGTTCGTGTGCCAGCGGCTTTCGGAAGCGTAACGGAACGTTGCCGGAAGGGTGCCCGGATTCGACGTTAGCGAAGGGAATTCAGAGAGGGAAGCGGCGGAGGCAGCTCTGTCTGCATAATGACCCACAAGCATAGAAAAACTTTTCTCTTCACAGTTTCTTTTTTCTCTGTTGTTGTTGTTGTTGTCGTTGTTGTTGTTGTTGTACCACATGCCAGCAACTTGGTAATCTTTTGCATCATCGAGAGCGAATGAAGTACGTGTCGTGGCCAGGACGAGGCCAGAACGAGAGCCTGCCAGTGGCTACTGTTGCGTTCTCTGGCGCTACAAATGCATAAACAACAAGAAGCCCATTCAATGGCTGACTGACTGACTGACTGAGTGAGGCGACTCTGCGCCTGACCGACAAACGAACTGTGTTAAAATTGCACAGACACGAATCCCTGGAATGGCAATGGCAATGGATATGGGCAATGGGCAATGGGCAATGGGCACTGAAAATGGAACCAAGACTCCAAGGGGATTGAGTATCGCCGCGCCTCTGCACTCGCTCTGCGCTCGCATATGTATAGCCGGCCAACACGTTCATTCATGCCCCGGAACGTGTTAAGGAGCTGGAGGATTTTATTTTCAATGCAAGAGCCGCATGTCCTTTATCTCTAGACGTGCGTCTGTGTTCACACTGTGTGTGTGTGTGCGAGGGGTAAATTTAATCAGTATAGCATTTCCACCCATTTCGAAATACAACCTGAATTTAGATAACGAATTATGCAATGGGTCGACATCTCAATTCGTTTTTCGGGGCGTGCCACATGGCGATGGACTCGTGACTCACGAAATATACGATATTCTCATAATGTATTTCTCATTAGGTTTCATTAAAGGAAACAAAGCGACGGCCATCAAAGTCACACTTGATTGAAGATTGAAAGCACATAAAACCCAGCAGACCACACAGACTCGAATGCTGAGAGCTTCCAGTACAGAGAGCCTCTGCTAACAGCAAAGCTGCCATTTACCAGGATATAGGAGCTCTACGGGACAAAGCAGAGTACTACTGTCGATTCCTAAAGTCGCAGGCTGCACAGGAAGTCACAGCAACAAGCATGCAAAAAGATTGGCAGGGCTTCCAAACCAGCTCACATCTCATCTGCCTATCAACAACAGCGGGCAAAGGCTGAAAAGATGAACGCAGGGCAATCTCTGATGAGCTTGACTATAGCTTGTTAATATACATACATATCTATGTTTGTCTTACTAGCCAACTCCTTGTGAGTGGCAACAAAAAAATCGAATATAATATCTAAGCAATATAAACTCATGATATTGTAATGTGGATAATATTAGACTCATTAGCTGTCATACTATGTATGTATGGTTCTTTTTGGGTTTATTATGGATCATTTATCGATGTTTCGATTTTCTTATATTGATCGATTTATCGTATTTCTCATATTTAGCAATTCATCGGTATCGCATTTATCGCGTAAATCATGCTATGCTTCCGCACTAAAAATCCGTTTGAGACTCGTGCTCTCAACTGGTTTTATGACCGTTTGCTTCGTGTTGAGTTGACAGTTGCAGCACGCATCCAGCTCTAGCTACAAATACAATTGTTGCACACACGTCTCTACGTTAGTGAGTGTGTGTGTGTGTGAGTGTGTGCGTGTTCGTGTCTGCTATGGAGGCGCCTCAAAGCGCACGTAACGTGTGCTTGTGCCTCATTTGTGGAGCCTTAGGCTCGTTTTGCAGAGGTCAGCAAATTTTCATTTTAGCCCCTGCGTTTTTATACACACTCGAGAGCACACTCACTCACACATACACAGAGAGCCAT
Organism: Drosophila mercatorum; assembly: GCA_961210405.1. Lineage (NCBI taxonomy): Eukaryota > Metazoa > Arthropoda > Insecta > Diptera > Drosophilidae > Drosophila > Drosophila mercatorum. The sequence continues at coordinate 676,945 of CAUIUS010000001.1, read as the reverse complement.
TCACACTCACACGCACAGTCGTGGCGCACAGTGGCACAATTTAGTAGGTCGCCAGGAAATGACAGTTATTGCCTTTCGCCCTTCGCCTATTGCCGAGACCAAAAGAAGTAAAAAAGTAGGCAGTTCAGATCGTTTTTACACCACAATTACGAGCGATGAATGAAAATGCAATGGAAATGCCTTTTTAAATGGCCCGTCGCTCACACACACACACACATAGAGAAAGAGTGAGTGAGAGAGAGTCGTCAATTTGCCACTTCGTCAGTTCGTCCGTCCACTCGTTCATTCGCTGCTAGCCGTTTCACAAAAAGCATGCAACGAATTTGGCACAAAGCGCAATGCCCAATTGTATGCAACGTTTTTGTAACTTGCCACACAATGGACGCCGCAAAGGGGCAAGGGCAGAAGCGGAGGTGGAGGCGGAGGCAAGGGGGTTAGGCAGCGGCACACGCCCCAGCCGCATCACGTGTTGACACTGTGGCCATTTTTGGCCTCTTGTTTCGCATAGCCTGAGCTTATTCTGTTTGTTTCGCCATTGTTCTGTTTCGGTCACTTGTTAACAACCAAATTAAGTTATATGCTCGAATCCTTTCGGGCCACCGTCCGTCATGTAACGGATCTCAGGTCAAGTAGCTCGCCAGAGCAAACAACAACAAAAAAACCAAGAAAACCCAAAAAGGTAAACAAGCTGCTGTATGCACGGCAAATTGGCAGCCAAAGAAACAATTCTTACCCGAACTCAAGAGAACTCAACAATTGCCAACAATCGAAATCGAATGGCTCAAGAACTTCGTCAATACAATATTATTAGCTTGGCATATAAATAAACATAAGGTATATATATTTGATTGACCTATTTACATACAATTTCATTCTTATTACTGTTATACAGAGTTTCATTTGGAGTTCCTTTAATGGCTAAGAATTTAATGAATATTATTTTCAATATGAGTTCCATTGATATTATGTTTGGAAATGAAGGAGGTCTTAACATGGGGATAAGCAGGTTGCAAATTGAACTACTGCACCAAATTGCACACTGAAACAGGGTGTAGTCTAGTGGATCACAATGTTGGCATCGCAAATGCCCCCAGGAGGTCGATAAACTATTATGAAATGATACAGAATCTTTATCAAATTAGGCTAATATAAAAAGATTGAATATATATGAGTAATAATGCAAGCTTTGGAGATAATGAAACTAGGACTACGCCAATATGGATACCAGGAAGCAAGTACGTGTCAGCCATTACCTCGAGACATAACAACTCAGCAAATTAAGATAGCTGCAACCGAAGATATGCTCAGTAGACTAAGGAATGATCACGACTAGCGCTAGAGGTCGGAAAATAGTAGATAACGGCGCTTGGACTTTTATTGAGGTGACAGGGGCAGCCATTATAGAACGGAATATGAATGTTAGCGATGTAACTCTTGGCTCAGAATAGCTAAATATTGAATGACTAACATATATTATATATATACTTCCCAAACGAATAGTCGGGAAACCCCGCACTGCAGTCAGGCAGACCAGTCAGTGTGACGCATCTTCACCTACCTCCACATAATGCAAATGCAATTAAGAACCATCAGCATCAAATTCTTAAGTCGCTTTGCCCAGTAGCACTCATAGAGCAATGGCTGAAATCTCGAATTTATTTCAAGCTTCCACATGCCATGGCAGTTGCAAATTTGACAACTGCCTAAGCCACCTAGTAATAAAAGTTGAAAAGTGCCAAGTGATAATAATAAATATAATAGAAATGCAAACTTCGTTGCTTTTACATAAGCATATAAGCCGATTACATTATAACAATGCTGAATCTTATGCTTCGCCAACTATCTCACTTAACCCACAAGAAAGCAGAGCACATACGCCCACATGGAAAAAATCACCCAAGTTTTAAGCTGCTTCTATTCACACGAGGGGTTTCATCGGCCCATCGGCCCATCAGCCCATCCGCCCGTCAGCCCAAACCAACTCTCACTAACCTACGCCATTTTGGTCGCCATCACACTTGCCCAAACTTTGTCATAATCCAAAGCCAAAAAACCAATAGACCAATCGACCAATAGACCGCGAACCGAAAAAAAAAATGAAATAGGAAAACTGAAAGAAAAACCACATGTGAATGACGCAAAGCGACCGGAGTCACCGAATCGAGGCTTTGCCCACACGCACGTGTGCAGTTTTTCGCATTGGGTGCGAGTTTTCCTTTTATTTTCGGCTGCGGGGTGCGAAATACATGAAATGAAATGAAACATTTGAACAATAAATGCAAATTTAGCTAAGCCGCCTATTGCCGACAACAGCAGCAACAACACCAACAACAACAATAATAAACAACAATAACAACAACAACGGCAACTAACAACCGAATCCTGCGACACAAATAGACACACACAGCTGCACACGCCCTCGCCTAGTCCCGTCCCGCCCCGCCCACGCACCAAAATTGAAAAGTTTATAAAGCAACTCCCAACCAAACAACAACAAACAAAAAGAAGAAGAACTTTTGTAAAAATAAAATCGTAAACAAATGTGGCATGCTCTTAACTAACAGATACCCGGTAAAAGCTATCAAATGTTGCCTGAGTACATTTGTTTAGTTTGCATGATATCCGAGGAGGACCAGCCCAGGAGATATGCAAAGAATAGACACATAAATGCAAAGCTTACTTGTTGAAATAGTAGAAATATCTATTTCAAAAGATTATTATAATCTGGTTTACCAATTTCAATGGATTCGGGAATATGAATAGTTGCCAGATGATCATTTTGAAAAGATCTACAATAGTTTTGATTGTTCATATTCGTATTTTTTCAAATGTTTCGTTAAAAATAGCTCAAGATCATATATATACATATATAATCAGCTATAAATGAAATTTGGTTCAAGTGAAGGCATCTTCGAGCTATAACCATTAATCAAGCCTTAATAGCTGGAGATTCTATCTTATCTAAGCTCTGTTTATCAGCAAGTTAGTTTAATAAATATAGGTATACATACACATGTTCATATATGTCTTTAGCTGGTACAGGTAATCCCTGTCGGCACTTCTCACTGCTCACGTATGTCATTTACAGGGTATACAAAAAGCACGCGGGCCATGCAAATTTTTCGCTTTATTTTCACGCGCAGCTGATACACAAATCGTTACGCTTCGGTGTATGGATATGTATATATGCATGTGTGTGTTTGTGTGTGTGTGTGTGCGAGCGTGAAAAGTGAATGGCAAAATGTGTCAGCACGCGGCGCACTGGGCGCACAGAGGTCGAGATTCGGTTTCACAAATTTGCTGCCCGACTTTGGGCGCGCCTGACCAATTGTATGATTTAATATGACAATGTGTTTGCTGCTGTGCATGCAAAATCTCTATTTGTGTGGGAATGAGAGTGTGTGAGTGTGCTTGTGTGTATATTTTGTGTGTATATTTGCGTATATATGTATATATGTGTGTATACAATGGGCTGGCTAAGCTGTTATTCAATCACAAAACTATACACAGAGCATCTAAAAATAACAAAATAGCTTTGAAATCGCTTTGCATTGCTAACTGAAGCCGCACTTCAAATGCTCTGCTAAGAGTTAGTGAGAATTACACGGACATCTACATATATATAAGGTATTATGTGGTAGGGTAAAGTGGGTCACCCTGACATGCGGAAAGTGAGACTTAGGCCAGATGCGATTTTATGCACGGACTGTGAATGATATGGTAGAGCGTTGCTGGTAGTGTCTAGAGCTATAAGGACATGCATTTTATGTTAACTCTTCTACATGGAATCGCATACGATATATATAATATATTAACTACAAGCTATCTGTTAACTTGCCATATACATCATGCTAACTAACCAATATGTTAACTAACTATATACGGTCTACCTGCTATATACAAAATGTTACTAAGTACGAAATGTTAACTAACGATATATAATATGTTAACTTACTTTGTAAGACAATGTAAGTTATACATACTTTATAGAAAATGTTAACTATGTATGGCATGTTAACCAACTGTAAACGAAATGTTAACCGACTCTACATGATATGTTAGCCAACTATAGGTGATATTTTGACTAACTATATGTTAACGTATTATCTTAACTAAATATAAATGATATGTTACCTAATTAACATATTGATTACATATGTTAAGTACTTAACATATCGTATGCATCGTGTATCAGATAAACCAAATAGATTTGCATATTGAAAAGCTTTTGATTTACTTTAAGCTGCGTTAAGTGCTCCGCTTCGAAAGGACAACTGTATCATATTTGACTACTAACATATCAGATGCTTCTCCCTCGCTAAGCTTCAAGGAATTAGTAAATATGTTTCATAAATAGGAAAACAGAGATTAAAATACACAAAATGTATGCTTTTTGAGCGCAGCTTCTCATACAGTTGAGGGAGTCGCAGTTGTTGCAATAGAAGTGTAGCGTGCATAAAAATAAACGACTTCAAATTTTATAAAGTAAACACAATAAACACACACACAACACAACACACACACACACGCGTGCAGAAATACGGTTTGGTTCGCTTCGTTTGTGTTATAGATGACTGCATATAAACTGAAAATCGAAAACCATATTTCAATTTGCGGCATTTAGCGCACACAAGCACATACTCCCACGCACATATACACATACATACATATGCATACATATATGTACATATGTAGAGTAAGGACACGCATGATGAAATTGATACGCTCTGCCGTAACGAGCATCAATTTCTTTCCTTCTTTTTCTCCAGTTCTCTTTTTTTCATTTTTTAAATACCCTCAACAATTACAGCAGCGGGTATTTGAAGTCAGGCCGTAAGCTGCTTACAAGCGCCATTCAGCTGGGATATTTGCATTGTTATTGTTGCTGGCTTAAACAAAGCGAGTGAAAAATTGTCAGAGCGCATGTTATTGAGCTGCTTTGTTGCGTCTGAATCATAGAAACTGATTCTGTAACTAATTTTGATCGGTATCAGGGCGACTACTATCGCATCTCGTGGCAACTCGGGCAGGAATTGGCTTAAGGAAGGCCACAAAGTTAATTCACAGAGACAAGCTCGAGCAGGCTCCAGACTCCTGACATACTCTCCCCATTTATCACTGCGAATACCCTGCACATCTCACAGAGCATATTTAATTCGTAGTGTTGCGTGAAATTTCAGTTATTTAACATAGAGTCGTTAACTGGGCAACAATCTCGGCGATTTTGGGGCCAGTTTGTGGCCGTTAATGCTTGAGCATTTGGGGCTGCGGCGCGTGGGTGTGGCTATGTTTGAGCCAGCGCTGACCAGAGCCAACTAATCGAGCCTTGTACCAAATAAATTACAATTCACTCTGCGTGTATTTGTGGGCGGGACTGTGTGTGTGTGTGAGAGAGTGGGAGCTGTGGTATGTGTGAGTGTGGGTGAGTGTGGGTGGGTGGGTGTCTATTTGGTTGCCTGTTGGATGCTGAAACACGATTTTACACCTCGTCTGTAGCGGCCGTACAACATTTGCGGTACATGTGCACATAGGTGTGCTCTGTCGACGTGTGTGTGAGTGAGTGTGTGTATGTGGTCCGCTTTAGAGACATAAGCTGAAGCAGCTGCACGGCGCCCCTGGCTACATACATACATCATTCAACAATGAACGATTTTCTCTATATATATGACAACATATATGAGTATATATTTATAAGTGTATGCGTATGTGTGTCTGTCTGGTTGTGTGTGTGTGTGGACCGGATGTCATTTGTATAAACTTATATGGTGGGATTTTCGACTGGCTTGGTTTGCGCGCTGGCTCCCGCTGCTGCTTGCTCACTCGCACTCGCACACACTCCTCTCTATGCTCTTCCCATCTCTTTCTCTCGCTCACTCACTGTCTCTGTCTTTCGCGGAATCGTGTGCACTGGTAGCCAAGCGGAAAAGTGAAATAAGCGCAGCTTTTATGCCCGAACGTAGCCAGTCAATTTGGGCAAACGGATAACAGATAACGGATAACGGATAATATATAATGGATAATGCTTTATGTAGTACATTACGGCAAAGACTCCGTCGCAGAACGAACGAGTCAGCGACCCAACGTGATCCGCAACAAAAAAAAACAATACAGAGAACACAAGCTACAGGCAATAAGCTGATAGGCACCATATATATATATACATTTAACTCTTCAGATACATATATGTATATATATGTATATATCCACTCACAATCAATGTCAAAAATTGATGTTGAAAACTTTTGAAGAGGACGAACACTCAGGGATCAACCAGGGCCACAAAAGCATCTAAAAACACCATACAGTGAGCACACGCTAGGAGCGCTATGAAGCAGGATATACATACATATATGTGTCAGATGCGAGGCTAGGCCATCTCCATTCGCATTAAATAGAAATAAAATGTTGTTCAAAGTTCTCGCTACACATCAACTCAAACTTGATTACACTATTCGAATCCTCTCAATTTCCATTTTATTTGACTTTTTATTGATTTGGCTTTTATTTGGTTTTTTCTTTGATTTCGAAAAGTTTTTTTCGTTGTTTTTTGTTTCATTTGATGCAATATAAACTCATTGTCTATTCAGCAGGTTCTCATTAACCCCGTTTGCTATTCTTTTGTTCTCGGAGGCTGCGTTCGCTCGATCCCAATTCCATTTACCTATTATGGGCGCAACCTGACATTTTTGCCTTGCTCAGTTATCGCATCGACGCACACGCGGCCAACTTCTAATGGCCAAAAGCTGAGCACCAGAACCAGCTACCCCAACTCTCGCCCTCCCTCTCTCTCGCTCTCTCTCTCTCTCTCTCTCTCTCTCTCTGTCTCTGGTCCTAGCACCCTCTCCCTCTCCTCTCCTCGCTTTTTGTGTACGCATTGAGCCACAATTATGAGCTGCCTTTAATCATATTAATGTGACCGCTGCTGCTTTCACGATAGTCAGCTTTCCGCCAACTTTCCACTCGCCCCATTTGCACGCACCGCTGCCTGCCCCCTTCGCCGACCTTCCCTTGCTGTCGCTGTGCTCGGCGAAGCGAGTCCGTTTCCTTATTTTATATGCAGTTTTTGCCTCTTTTGGGGCCATTTTGGTGCTTTTTTAGCCATTTCTTGAGCTAAACTTGACCTTCAATTGTACATAATCCATGTTCCCCCCTTCGCCCACTCTCCTGCTCCCTGGCTCAATTGGCAGTCTGCCTGTGACCTTTTTGAATTACTCTCCGTGGAATTGAGGCAGCGAAACGCTTATCGCTTTTCTATTACGGACGGCACAGCGTCTTGGCTACTGAACACGCCCCCTTTCGTAGCACACCTCAAGGAGGACTCGAAGAGGAGCTCCTGCTCATGCTGCTGTCTCCGCTTGCGCTTCTGCTTCTTATCTGTGTTATTGTTTCAATTGTTCGCTGGCAACTTCTGCAATTTCCAGCCTGGCCACAAACAATTCCGACTGCCAACTCCCAGACACGTTGGCAGCTTCATCTGCTTTAGCTTAAGAGCTTGTTGTCTTTGTCTCAGTTGTTGTTGTTGTTGTTGTTGTTGTTGTTGTTGTTGTTGTTGTTGTTGTTGTTGCTGCTGTTGCTGTTGTCCCTGTACTTAAGTAATTCATTTGTGCTTAAGATACAAAATGATTTCGTTAAATTCACGTTCAGAGAACTAAGTAAATAATCATCCAAAAGTTTGTCTGCTCCACAATTGCCGGATCCCGAAAGCCGCAAAATGTAAAGTGCGCATAATTTTACGAGCCAACGAGATGACAAGCAGCTGAAGCAGGGAATCGAGGAGCTCCAGCTACAGTTACTTGGCAAACTGGGCAGGTATCTGCAGTATCTAATTGACTGAAGGTTGGTGGGGGGAACGGAGCCCCTGACAGGGACAGGGGCTGCCAACAGTTGAAGGACATGCGAAAAGCCAAAGTAACTGACACCGACAAATAATAATATAATTTAAAGTAGAGAGAGAGAGAGAGAGAGCTGGAGCTGGAGCTGGAGCTGGAGCTGGAGCTGGAGCTGGAGCTGGAGCTGGAGCTGGAGCTGGAGCTAAGCTCAAAGTTTGTCCGCGCAACGGCTTCGCGTCAACACAATGCGAACGGGAATTACAAAGATTTTCTAATGAGCCAAAAACTTGAAAGCGAATGACCGGCCAAACGGACAGATTAACGGAGGACAGACAGACGAGCGGGCGGGCCGCCGTGCCGAATGACAAATAGACAATGGGACAGACAGATGGTTGACAAAAGTTTTTGCTACCCCAGCCACGCCCACAAATACCCGAAATACAAAAGAACGAAAACAAGCCGTGAGGCTGTGTGTTAAGCTTGTTATTACGAACAACAGCGAGTCAACAAAGCGCACGAATCTCGAATGCCCTAACCAGGCCAAGTCCAGTTATATGATTAAATTTTGATATATTTTATATAGGGTATATGTTATACACATATAGCGGACTGAATTTAAATATTATCGTATTTGTAATGCACACTAAGCTCTGTCCAAAAATATTCATCTGTCAAAATATGTTGCAAATAAATAAGGAAAAAATCTATTGAAAAAGAATTACGCCACTGGGATCATATATGGTGCATAACAAATAGATTGGATAAAATATATGTAAAATATAATAAATAAAATTTATAAAAATAAATTGAATATATCAAATAAATACAATTTATAAAATATCTAAATAAATTAAAATATATACTAAATAAAATATATGAAATATTTAAAAGAAATTAAATACATTCACGTTTTAAATATATATAAAATAAAACAAAATAATAAATGAGATATAAAATATATATAAATAAAATATATATATATAGTAAATATATAATAAATATTAATGGAATAATAATAAAATATAAATAATATATCTACAATATAAATAGTACAGTATAAATAATATATCTACTAAATATCTCACTATATTCTATATGCCTGTTTCATTCCTATTACAATAGGCCATAGGGCCCACAGCTTGAGCTTGGCCATTTCTTGGGCTGGCAAAGGGAAGGACTATCTGAAAGTTATGTACGACTTATTGGAGCGATAAATACATTAATTAAAGTCGAGTTACTCATAAATAAATGAAATGTGCTGAAAAGCGAGCCCAACAGCAACAACAACACCAACAACAAGACCAACAACAACGAGAGTGAAAAGTGGTAAAAAGTCAAGCGAAGCAAAGTCTGGACAGGAGACGGCGATGGCAATGGTCATTAATGAGGCAAGCAAAGCGCGTAATGGAAACGCACTGGCAGCGGCAATGGGGAAAACTGAGAAAAGGACATGCGGTTGAGTTGGATATTGCGAAACTTGAAAGTGCTGCAATTGAATGTGTATATGTGTGCGTGTGTGTGTGTGTGTGTGTGTGTGTGTGAGCTGCGAGATGTGTGCGTGCTCTGTGTGTGTGCTGTGCAATGCTTGACTGAAGCTGAAGTGTGGTCAGATTGAGGTTAGCCTTAATGAATGGTAGGTAATTGGTGGCAAGCAGTTGGATAAGCGCGATTTCTAGGCGACCAGAGCTGCAGCTGAACTGAAGCTTACTTAAAGTCCACATTAGATGTTGACAGAGGAATTAAGGGAAGCACAGAGATAAATTAAACGGAACTGAACTGAGACTATGGCAACGGAATGTCGAAAATAGTTCAAGCTAATTGATAGGCATTTATAATGAAGAATAATCCAACCTCTTGTTGACCAGATGCTGAAACATCAAAGCAGCTTAAACGTAATTTTATTAGAAAATATATATAGAGTCTCGAGCGTGATGACCTGAGGGCAAAGTTAAATGTTGACAAAAGAGTTAAGAGGGCAAAGACAAAGTGAAAGAGAAAGAGAGGAAGAGAAGGCAACAGAATGGCCAAAGTAGTTGCATATACTCTCCTGGGCATGTTCGCGTTAAGCTTCATGTTAATTGAAGCACATGTATGATGCATGCTCCGCAAACCTCATGCTAAGTTTAAGCTTCAAAGCAACTTGAGCGGAATGTAAATTTAAAATATACTTCTTTTTTTTGGCTTGGGCGTCATAACCTGTGGGCTAAGACCACATTGACTGTGGGCAAAAGAGAAAAGAGGGAGCGAGAATGAGGGAAAGTAGTAGTGCAGCATCTCTCTTGGCCATGCTCCTGCTAAGGGTCATGTTAATTGAAATACATTTATAATGCATGTTATTTAACCGCTTGTTAAAACTTAGCCGAAATGGAATTCGAAAACGTATTAAATTTGTCTCGCAAGTTAAGTTAAAGTCTTCATCAGCTGCTCACACAAGAATTAAGGGAGCAAAAGGGAATGAAAAAGGCAACTGAGAAAGGGGAGACAAAATGACGGAAGCAAATCAATGTGCTCTCATCTTAATTGAAAGACATTTATAATGTACGTCATTTAACCTCTTGTTGACTGAATGTTAAAACTTCAAAGCAACTTAAACGAAAGATCCAACATTTGTCAGGGCCTTGGGCGTTGTAAATGTAAGGATAAGTTGGAGTAAGTCAAGGCTGACAACGAGGGGAGAGGAAGCAATGGGCAAGGCGAACAGCAGGCTTCTTCATATCAAGTTCGTGTCAAAGATCAATTAAACTGATTAGCATGTATGTATGTGTGCTTTTTAGCCTATAATTAACATCATGTCAATTATGTGTACGTATCAACTAATCCTAAACAACTTACCTCATGCGTAACTTAACAAGCAAATCTGGTCATCCAGCAAACTGCACATTAGAAGTAAACACAAGTTTGGAGAGCTGTAAAAGAAGTTATGAAAATAAGATATAATCGATGTTAAACTGAGTGAGAAATAAAGTCAGGCAATTAAGAATATTGCAGTCGAGTTTATCCGACTGCATAATACTCGTTTAGAGTCAAACAAGATTCACATAAGTAATAAAGTCGATGTCACGATGTCAATCAATGGCGAAGAACAACCACTGCTGACAACCTACCAAACTTAGCTAGGCTAGCCTCCAAGGATACATACATAAGATATTCGAGCAATCTGCAGACGCCAAGAGTAAAATTTCGATATGAAATAGAGTTTGTGCCCAATTTGACTCGCCCGTAATGAAAGTAGATTTATATATACTATAATATATAAATCTATTTGCTAATATGTATTCCAAATGCCAAGTCCCTAGCTTTAGCTCCCTAGCTCTTTTCACTTGGTGAGCGAATATAAAAGTAGCTCCCATATGTGTTCCCATATACAGGTTCATGTCAAAGCTCGTGTCAGCTAACTGGCAAAACCAGTTGTCAACTTATTGTTGATAGTATTCAATGTTATGAAACATATGAATAGCTATTAGACCATCAAATGGGCTACGCTTTAAGCAATCAGCCAAGGGATCAACGTTCAGCGGTCAAAGGTCAGCGGCCTTGGTTATCAGCTAACAATAGCTGAGAAATATTGGTGGAAAATGTTATAAATATGACTATGGGCGCCATTCGAATTCCCTTGGCGGTTGTTAGGGAAATGCACGGAATATGGGAGCCCATGTGAGAGCTCGCATTAACCTTTTTTGTTAGCCAAAGTAAGTTTGAGCTGCTCCGCTGGGAGCATTGTGCCGGCAGGCGAAAGAGTTTTTAACGAAAATTAACACCTTTTGGTAATGTCTCAGGTGTGCTGCGCTTATTATGGCATGCTTTATAGAATCTTTATCAGCGGCTTCTCTGCAATCCAAAGCAATTGCCAGACAGCTCCTGGAGGCATCGTTTTAATGAGCTAAAGTTTTTGGCCAAAGTTGCCAACCTGCTGAGCTGCGCTCTCGAGCTGTCGAGCTGAAGCAAGAGCTGGAGCTGTCGAGCTCGGTGCGTGCAGCAATTGAAATTATCGTTTGGCTGGTAATGAAAAACCCCGCACGCCAACCGCAATCTTTGCCAGCTGGTTACGCCAGATTGGGTATATTGGATGTGATGTGACTTGGCCAACTAAAACTTGGCGCAACTTGCGTACGTCAACTATATGGTTAACACCAATTAAAGGCGCACAAACCTAATATACCCACTTAACCCATAACTAGCGGTGATACGAGCAACAGAGAGAGAGAGAGAGAGAGAGTAAAATATATCGTGCTAAAAGGCTTCTCTGGGTAAACTTTACTCGGCAGACGTGTTAAAAGTCATAAAAGAAGCAGCTGCCTGGACAAAGTGCGGGCCTGCAGGATGTGGAAGGAGTTTCGGCTTACCCGCTTGATAATTATAAGCTTGAGGCAGTCGCCTATCTTGATGTTAGTTATTGTTGTTGTTGCTGTTGCTGTTGCTGATGCTGATGCTGTTGTCGGCGGTGCTTCTCTGTTGAGACATCGCTCGGTAATGGCAACGACGACAGCTAAACAAAAGCGCTGAGAGACATCTCAGCAGCTTCCCCGCGTCATCTATGCCGACGCCCCTTTGTTGCGCTGGGTATTATAAACGCAGTCGGAATTGGGGTTAGGTGCCTCGTTCTTGACTTGATATACGTTAACCCGTCACTCTCTTCTAGCCACCACATTACCATGCCCATGCCCATTTCCATTCCCATTCTAGTTCTCCCATTCCTATACGCATTGCCGCCACGCAAATGTAATTAAACCATACATCAACGTGAAATATGTCGACGGCGACGAGCCCAGTTAGTATCTCTCTCGCCCTTTCTCTTTCTCTCTCTCTCTCTCTCTCTCTCTTTCTCTGTGTGGGTGTGAATGGTTAAGTGTATGTGTGTGTGTGTGTTGACTTGAATGGCGTTAAACTTTTATCAGAGGTAGCATAACGCAGTCAACAAGCTTGCGACGCACAGTCAAAACTAGAAATGTATGAACTGAGCCTACAGAGCTGAGAGAACTGTCGGAAAAATGCGGGCGTACAGCTCAGAGGGTCTTAGGCCAAACTAATTCCGAAGACTCATTCATATCTATAAGATATTCCATATAAATACCTATCACTTACACCCTCCTATACATAATTCCACAGTTTCCAGCATCGTTTTAGCCCACTTTGGGTATAAGTCATTCTTAAATTCCGATAGAGCATCCTTTAGTTCGACTCGATAATTTGGTTGAAGCTTTCGCACCAATGGCGCGTCATGGCTATAGAGGAAAAGGTAATATAAATACACGTAAATATAAACCAGAATTGTAATTATGTGCTTAACGCAAGCGATGCTTTAGACACGCCCCGTCTCAACGCCTCTGAATGAATGTCGTACATACCTAGTAAATACACGCAAGAGCTGTTAGATTTGGTTTGGGTTAGATATTGGGCTGCGCTGCCGCAGCCCCCACTGAATAGCGCGAAGACAAGTTGCTACTAATTTAATTCCAGCCCCCAAGTTCGCCCCGAAAAGCAACAAGGAGTCAGCCAGTCGCTGCGGCCTGCCCGAGGCGGAAGGCTCCAGCTCAAGACAGAGATGAAAGTCGGTATAGCCAAGTACACAGGCCAAGTACTATTTAAAGATCAAAATAAATCTATTATCTCGCTTTGCTCATCAATTCGAACGGTTCCAATTGACTGATGACGAAGCCTGACCAATCGCAAACACAATGAGAGCACAGTCGCGCGGACTGCAGCATTAGCGTGGGAGCAGCTGCTGCTTTTTAGCAAGACTCGTCTGGAAGCAAGTGCTCGACTGAAAGACTAGACTAAAACAACAGACAAGAGTGAACTGAAAAGCAGTGCTCTACTGTGATACCCTAAACTGAACGCAAGGCTGTATGTGTCCTTGCGATACGAACTCAAGTCTTGGCCTCTACTCCTGTCTTTTGTAGCTAAGAAGTCTTACATTCCCCCTTCTATTTCGTTACAGAAAAAAGAATTAAAGATGGATCGATTTACCTTGTTTTCTTATTCATGGAACCAATCGCAGCTCCATCTGTCTTTCGCACAGATAATGAAACCAATCAGGCTAAGCCAAAGAAGTAAACAAGTTCATCCTAGACACAACTGAGCTAATAGTAAAGGACTTTCCGAACTGGATAGTCGACCTACTGAGACTTGCAACCTAAACTAGTACAGGCAAAGTAAAACTCAGCACGCAATTGATCTTAAAAACATGTTAAAGCGCACCTCGGATACCACGAGGCCGTCAAGTGAGCTACGCAATACTGTTGAGCAATTTACCACTAACCCCAATCAATCGACTTGCGTGGCCTATACTCAAATGGCAATGCACATAAATTGTTAGATACGAATTTCAAATAAAATGCGTTGATCTTCGGAGGGACATTCAGTTCAGCATCAATCACAATCATCAGAGCTCAGCATAGATTACTACAGCTCAATCATCTGAATTCAGCGTCGATCGCTGTAGCTCAATCACAGAAAATCAATACGGTTTTGTTCCTTTAATCATCTGAGTAAAACATAAAGTGTTATAACTCAAACAAATGATAAATATAAACCCAGAGAAACTAAGCTGATTTTGATTAGTTAATACTACAATAGTTAGTTATTAGTTTACTATTAGTTAACTACAACTCTTTCTCTCTCTCTCTCTCTCTTTCCCTCTGAATAAGTTTATCTCACATTTTATGTGTGTTTTCAACAATTATTTTTGGGTAATACCAAGTCTCAGGTTCAATTTATCAACATCTATTTAAGGACATCATTTAGCGCTATTCCAATTTAAAACAAGCTCTTTCAGGTAGCAACACGGCTACTTAGCCAGCTGCAGGAGCTTTATGTACGTTGGCAGCAATCGTTTACGAAAAAAAAAATAAAAAATATAATGAGCTACTTAAAGGAAATATATATATGTATATATATGTGTAGCAGGTGAGCTAGTAGTGTGTGCACGCCCAGCTGCTTACAGCGCTGAAATGCAGTCCGTGCACAAGGCAACAAACAAAGTTGAGAGTGAAAAAAATGCATCACGTGCAAATGGAGCTGGGCTGAGAACAGGTGTGTGGGGTGGGGTGGGGTTGGGGGCAGCCTGAGCTGAGCAGGAGTGAGGCGTTGATTGGATGCTGCTGCGTATCGTAGCACAGCTAATGCGCATTTACCTACGACCCTGATGGCCGCCGTCTCAGGACTATAAATTTCCGACAGCCCAGCGGAATGGGTGGCTGAATGATGGGCGCGTCTTGGGTGGCAAAGAGCCTAATGATGGCTGCTGCTGCGACTGCTGCTGCATTGAACAAGGAGCTAGCACTAAGACAAACTAAAGGAAGACATGAAAATTTTCGATATCCGTGCCTAACGACTGCCGGCGAACACCAGCAGCCGGAGGACGGGGAGGACGGGGAGGAGGAGGAGGCGGATGGAGGCGGCAGTATAGCTACTGGTTAGGCGGCAATGAGATTTTAAGAGCTTCCACTTCCGTCTAAGCAAAATTTGTTATCGCTGCGACAGGCGGGCAAGTGAAAACTCTATGTACATATATTACGTATAAGTAGTGGCGCCATCTAGCAGCAGGCAGAGCAGCAACCACCCCCTCCCCCACGTCTCCCCACGCCCAGTGCCTCTAGAGAGGCCTTCGACCGATTTGCTGCTTGTCTTGCATTTAATGTCACACGCTTCATTATTTCTAATTGGCAAATTTTCAATCAGCGACGCGGCCCCAGAGTGGAAATTGGGGCCAGGGGCCGTGGGCGGTGACGGTGGCGGGGTCAGGATGTTTAGGGAATGCGCTGCGCGTAAATTTGGTTGCGCTGTGACTTAACAACTTCAGAATTCAATTATGCGACACAGAGTGAAATCAACATTATTGATAAGCCGCAAGGACAACGCCAAAAGGAAGCGCCAGAGACACGCAAAAAAAAATGAAGCTGATGGGCAGCCGCTGAAGGCAGAGCAGGAGGAGGAGCTAGAGGAAAAGGAAGAACAGTAGCAGCAACGGCGCCAGCTACTGCCGTGGGCAAGCAAAATCGCGACTGCTGTCATCAGCAGAGCTGGAGCAGCAGCAGCTAAAGGAGGAGAGGCAGAGGCAGAGGCAGAGGCAGAGGCAGGAGCAGAAGCAGTGCGGATGGTGACCAATCAGCGCCCCCTGGCGGCAAGCGACAACAACTAAGTCAGCAGCAGCCAACTAACCAACAAAACTTTTGCCCAGGGGGCCTGGGTCGTGGGCGTGGTCGCTAGATCTGTGGAGCAACAAAAGAAAACGTAGCGCGCAAATTATCGTAATTATAAATTAAGTCGACTTTGGTCAGAAGCGCAGAGCCAGGCCAGAAGCTGGAGATGGAAGCGGTTAGCATGACGGCTAGGGATAATGAAGAATGGGCCAAGCGGTAAATGCGGCGAGCGGGTGGGTGGGTGTAGGGGCGGTCGGGCGTGCGTTTGTGCGTTGAATTGTTGGCGAATCTAATGAAAAATACTTTTTGTAATGCGCACAACATGGCGGGAGCAGAGGAGGGGGTGGCGAGTGGGCGATTGGGAAGGCAGTTAGAGAACAAAGCTAAGACTGAACTGACAGACATTCGAAAATAGATTTTCACTACATATATATATATATATATATATATATATATGTATATATATATAAATGTATAAATTTGTGGGCGGCAGGAGTGCTTGGCCCTAAGATTAGGCTGAGAATGAAAAATAGAAGTTGAAAGAAGACAGAGAGAGAGAGAGAGAGAGAGAGAGAGAGATAGAGAGACAGAGGAGGAGCTTGACTATAACACTGTAAAGTGGAAAAGTTTTGTTCGACTTGGTTGGGGGGCAGTTCTTTGAAAGAATAAAAAATAGGAATGAGAACAAGGCAACAAACTAGGGGAAGTAGAAAACAGAAATTACGGCACCCACCCCACTCCTTCTCCCTCCTCCTCCCCCTCCCTAGATATACACATATTTACAAATAGGCTGTAAAAAAAGAAGAAGAAGAAGAAGAGAGACAAACAAGTAAAACTAACAAACAGACAAGCAACTGAGATTTGTTCTTGTTTTTTTTTTTTTGTTGTTGTCTCGAGCCAAAATGTAGCTATTTTGCTTAGGTAACCGAGCGAGAGCGCCTTATTGAGCGCCAGCCGGAAGTTGACAGGGGGATGAGGGTGAGGGGTGAGCGCAGCTGCCTAATTGTTCAGAGTCCGACACAAAGTTATGCCAAAAAGTGCTGTCAGATAGACGGCGACGTTTTTGAACAACATTTCTTGGCCATAAAACTAAGCGTTAATTGAGCGCCAAGCAAAAAGTTTTTCGACAAAATGCCCCAAGCAGTTATATTAAATAGATATAATATACGACGGGGCGCCGAGCGGGCAAACAGCTGAAGCAGAGCGCACCAAATCTAAATACTCTTCAAGGCAAACGGCTTAGCAGTGTTCAAGTTGGATAGCTTTCCAGCCATGGCAACCATCTAGTGGTAGCTGGCAGACGTTCGGCTATCATGGAACTGCCATAAGGATTAGCGAGATAACTTGAGAGAAAAGAGAAAAATCAATCAAGCTATATACATACATATATATGGCCAAAATATCAAATTGAGCAAAATATGTTGAAAATCTGAAAAGCTTTGCATATAAAAATTGACAAGTTGAAACATTTTGAACTGCTTATGTGCTGCTTGCTGACTGAAAGAAAGATAATAGCTAGAATTATATATTCATTTAAGTGTATATTATTCATATATATATATATATATATATATATATATATATATATATATATATATATATATATATATATATATATACGTATATATAGTTCACGATATCGACTGAGTTATTAGCGTAGAGCATTTAGAGTTTCGCCCGCTTCTATGCGTTACACATTTCTACACGAAATGTTAGAAATCCAGAGTATTAAAAACAGTCAGAGAGAGACAGAGGCAGACAGACAGACAGAGAGAGAGAGAGAGAGAGAGAGAGAGAGAGAGAGAGAGAGAGAGAGAGAGAGAGAGAGAGAGAGGAAAAAAATTAGATGACAATGGGCTAGCGAAAACAATTGAAAGAGCCGTTGGCATTAGGCGGGGAGTTGGGCTGCTTAGACATTAGACGAGAATGGAATGGGAATGGGAATTGTGAGCTTGGGGCTTGGGGCGCCACTAACCAAATTTACAACTTGTGTGCAGATCGACGACAACTCCGACCGCTGACAAAATGGAACAAAATGGCAACCATTAAAAATGCCGCCGACGCTGCCGTCAGCATAAAAACTAAAACGGAATTTCAAAATGAAAAGCTCAAACAAGTTCAATGGACGAAAGCACAACGAACTCTAAATGCCCTACTGCCAGCACGCTTCGCTGCATTTAATTTAATTTATGAGCCAGTATATATATATGTGTGTGTGCTTGTGTTCCTGTGTGTGTGTAAGACAATTCCTGTAAAACTGATTTCAAAGTGGTGCAGCAAGTGGTTCGACGTGTTTAGCAAATTGCGTGGAAATTCTGTGAATCGCTGAATATGCTCAGACGCCACCAAACAAATTGCGAAAAGAAAAAGAAAATATATACGTATAGATATATGTATCAGTATACTTTATACAAGTATCAGTATACTTTATAAAAAGTAATTCTTTAAATGGTTTTCAAGAATTTAAGGACTTGCAGAGCACAGGTTCACACGACGGCCTGGGCATGAGCATGGGCAAGCAGTCAGAGGAACTCACATATTTTGTATAAAATATGATATTAAGTTAACCACTTCAAAGCTGATTCGGGGCCAAGTCAAGGCACACATTTCATTCCGCATAACGCCAGAGAAGTGGCTTAGTGGTTCGCAACACAACAACTTTTCACATAATTATTTAACGAAATTAGAGATGCGAGCTGAACGAGTTGTTCTTTACGAAAGGGCAACAACTTTATGGAGAACAAGGCTAAGAATCTTAAGTGCTTTAAAGATTGTGGGCAAAAACTTTGAGTTTCTCGCAAATCTTAATTATGGAAGTCAAATATTTGAGTTGGCTCGCTCAATAAGTTACAAATAGGCAAAGGTTAAAGCATTCCAAACAAACGAACTAGTTCATTTCAATAAAAATCTAATTAAGATACAAAATATGGGTATAAGTACATACATTTTATGCTTAATCAGCTTTTTGTCATTAAAGACTAATAAATATTGTTTTTAAACTAGATAAATTATATATCATTATGAACCAGTTCATTTTAGAAATATCTCTTCATATACAAAAAACTTGCTATGCTGAGATACATTTGAGATACATTTTGTAAAATAAAAGCCACACTGGAAATCAAGATTCTTTGCCAAAAAGAGAAAAATAAATATATGAACTAGTTCATTATGACCTATAATTTTTTTGTAATATCAGACTATGAGATGACTGTCGAATTAAGTATAAAAAGCTACATAAATTGCTGAACTAGTTCATTTTAGCATAAAATGAAAATAAGATAATGGACAACCCCATAAAATACTAGATTCCACGAAACTGTATAAAAGGAACCTAAAGTTCATTATAGCTTTTCATTATACAATGTTTTCGGCAGCTTGGTTGAAAATGAACTAGTTCACGGACACGTATCGAAAGCTAAACACCTAAAGAAAATCATTTCATATACATGTTAATTCATTTAGATGAGTCAAATAAAACAAAACACTTAATTTGGAATCAGATCACTTGCTTCGGAATAAGTTCATTAAGTTCATCACTTGTGAACTGAAGTGGCAAGCAGCACGACAAAGTGAACATGATCGATTGAACGTCGACATGCATGAAGCAGCCCCAGACAATAGGATGAATTACCAAAAGTTTAGTCCGACTGAGTTGAAGAGGGCAGGCATTGAAGGGCAGCAGCAGGAGGCTGAGAGGGGGCGAGGGAGGCATCGCTGTGGGCCAAGTAGCTTGCCGAATGTCTTCTTCGACGCATAAGTAGCTGCTGAAATTAACGCTGAAAAATTGTAGTGGCAAATGCGTGCGAATGCGCAAATGAGCAAGCGAGACGGCTTAGGAGCGGACTCCCTCCCATGGGGGACGGTGGGGCCCCGCCTCAAGATAAGCCCCGAGACGTGGCAGTGTGTGGGTGGGGTGGTGCTTATCCTCGATTGGGCAGCGTGAAAACAGAAATTACATTTAATGGTTATAAATTGAAACTGACTAAATGAAATGCGTAAATATTGACTTATTGAATGGACTGTGCGCCGTCCCTCTGTTTGCTGAGGGTCACTTCAAATTACATTATTGGCCCCGGAGCCGCACAATGGCCACAGCGGCAGAGCCGCAGCGCCATAGCCACAGCCGAGCACACACCCATACACCCACACACCCACACACATAGCAGTATAGCAGTCACCCTCTGCACTTTGGGATTTGACAGCGCTAATTTGTTGATTTGCTGAATTTGATTTTTGGTTTTTTTTTTCTCTTTGGGAAATGCCTTTTTTTGGGCGGATATCTATCTAATATTTAGCTGCTGATGCGGCTGCTGATGCCTTTGTTATTGCTGTTGTTGTTGTCATTAGCAAGTCGAGCAGCTTTAAGCGTTAGGCAAAGTTTTGCGGTCTAATGAGCTTAGACTCTAATGGCAGCAGGCCAACAGCAGGAGTAACCAGAAAGGACATCATTCCCTCTGTCTCTCTCTGTCTCTCTCTATCTCTCTGCGTGGGTGTGTGGTGGCCTCGATGTTTTCGGCACTCGAATTAAAACGAAAGTCCCGCAGTAATTAGAATTGTTTTCGACATGATTTTTGGCATTCTAATTGAATTGTACAGTTAGCTTTCTTCTCTTTGGCAATGGCATTTGACGGTCGTGCGGCATCGCTTCGGGCCGCAATTAATGATAGTTGGTTAAAATGAATATTGATCCAGCTGACAATAGCAGCAGGCTTTATTTAAATATAAATTACAATTTAGTTGGCCCCCTCGCTTTGCTACCCCCTCGAAATGCGACACCTTTCACAGTGGGCACACCGCAATCATTCATTTCGGGGTATTCATTAAATATCAAAGCCAACTTATATAATAATCAGTAATCAGTTATTGGTATAGCTGGAGGTGGTCTAAACAGGTTGGGCTTATTTACTGCTGACAAATAAAGTGGAAGTAGAGTTTTATCATTTTATGGCACATAAATATTGTTTGAAAACGCTTTAGCTGGGATTGCACGACTAGCTAGTACCCGCACCCTGCGTAGCACTGCATATCAATCACTGTACGCTTTTACTCCTCTTATTTGCATACGTAAGCAACAATGGCCACACACACTCACGTATGCATGAGTACGAAGTCCGCTTACAGCGCTGTGTACGTAGCGACTGTGCTTGGGCTATGCTATGGCAAATTAGTTATTGAATAACTCTTGATCTAGATGCACTTTCCTAATTAATTTTATTTAGAGCGTTTATGACAGCTAAATGGGTTATTTGGGTGCATGGCAAGATGAATCTCAATTCTAAACCATTTTATGTGGCTAAATCAGAGAAACCTTCACAGTAAAATTAAAAATCTGTAGATTTCGCTGTATTTGAGTTACGCTTAAAAGCCTAAATAAACATAACAATCTGTATTGACAATAAAGAAACCTAATAAGTTTTCGATACATGGCGTATATATTTCGATAAATTATCTATTCTAGTCCTTATTCTAATTTCTGTTTTTAAACGAAACTTGAATATCGTACCGCTTATACTTAATGCTTTAAAATTTATAGCCTAATCGAAATATCAATAATAAAGAGTATAAATATCAACTGTTTTAAACTTCAAATCTCTAGTTTTTTTTAGTTCATATGGACAATCGGACATGGCTAGATTGAGTCATCTCGTCATCACGATCAAAAGTCTCGACAACATATGGGGTCTATTATGAATTCGCCTTACACATTTCCATTGAACCTCAATTTAAAGCGAACTTCATAGCTATTCTATTTTGGTACTCAATCTCTGAGCTACGCAACCCCGTTTGGTATATTTTTCTTCATTCAGTATACATAGCTCCTAAATTGTCTGTCCTGCTATCATCAAGCACATATAGCCCCTACATATTCTATTTCTATCTCTAGCTATCCACGCCTAAAACAAAACTGCCAAATTGAGAAAACTTCAATAAAAAAGAAAAAAAAGTCAAATCAAATAAAATGAAAAACGAAAAAAATCAATGCATTTGTCGCATAAAATTGAAATTCAAATCAATTTTGGCAAATTGATCAAATTTCAATTTCTAAAATCCAAGCGGCAGACAATCCATAAAGACATTCCGCATGCCATACAATTGGGCATTGTTAGAGTTCTTGTCGTTGTTGTTGGGAAGAACTGGAATAAATCCTGTACACAATTTTGGTATTGAGCCAAGTCAAGTGTGAGCTGTTATTGGATAGGGCAAACAACCGCAAATGGAAGTCTCTTTTTTAAATGGTCGACTCTAAGGCGAGGCGAGACGAGGCAAAGCAAGGCAAGGCGAGTCGCCATGCCCACTCAAATGCACATCAATATGGGCACAATTACTTCAACTACAAGAAGCGCCAAGACGGGAATCGAACCCCAATTTCAGACGAAAATAAAAATCCATTTGGGCAAAACTTTCGCTGGGGTTCGAGCATTGACAACGGGTTATAAACAAAGGGGACTCATATTGAAAAGAAAGTACCAAATATACACAACTAATACACCCATTACACCCACACACACACACGCACACTCACACACATTTAATGCCTGTATATGTGTCATAAATGGGAGCGATTCTACTGTGGGGGGAGTGGGGAGAGGATAGGCATATGCGACGCGTCTGGCAGGCTCAAAATTCGAGTCGAGTCGAGTCGAGTTTATCTGCGCATCTAACTGAACTATGGTCATATACATATATACATATACATATATATTTATGGGTATTAGTATATGTGCGTGTAGGCCATGGCGATATAATAAATCGAAGTCACGACAAATATAAATAATAAAATTTATTTTATTTTATTTTATTTCTGTATAGAAATTTCGTGTTTTTTCGACGTTTTCGCTATTTAATTTTTTTTCTTTTTTTTTGCATTTCAACGTACTCTCAGTACATAAATCTCGAGCTTAGCAGCGGACAGGACCCCACACAAATGTCGAAGGACAACAACAAAAAAAGAAAAACAAGAGAAAAGAAATTTTTGCTTTTTTTCTTTGCCTTTTTGGGCGCCTGAAACAACAGACACGAGCCGCAGAATTCTGGGCGAGCGTGGCGTGGCTCGGCCGCCCAACGCTTTATGCTCGTATGAATATTGTTTGTGCATATACATATATATAAATATGTATGTATAAATATATATAGATATACGATATGTGTATATGAAGTAGCTGACACACTCACGCACACACACACACACACACACACACACACACACACACGTTTATATAAAAAATGAAAAACAAAGAAAAAAAAAAGCAAAATCGCTGCGAACAGAGAAATAACAATAACAAATCCAATATTAGATGGCTATAACAACAATGCGCTCAAGTACGAGCCAGCGCACTCGCACTGGCGCCTCTCCAGCGGCAACCTAGAGGCAGCCTAGAGGCCACCCCATGTGGCACCTAGTCGTGGCGTTTGCTAAGGTTTTGCGGCAGCCAGCGCACATTTTTGGCCATTCGGCAAGGTCTGTGAGCAAAGCGCACACAATAAAAACTCAAGCGGCTGAGCGGGGGATGAGCGGGCGCTCGCTGTGGCTAGAAGGGCGACGGCTGGCTCTATGAAACGTCGAAGTGGAGGCGTACTACAAGATACAAGCTGTGAACAAGCTGTGCCTGCGTCTGTGTGTGAGGAACGCATGTGCTGCAATTCGATGAGTGGGATGAAACTTTCGCACACACATCCAAAGGCCCCAAAAATAGAGAGAAAAGAATGAAATAAAGACACAGATATCGGAAAACTTTGGAATGTGCATTGGCTAAAGCAAACCACTCGAATTGAGTCAAATTACTTGGCATGCGGAATGGGATTACTTCCAGGCATTGGATTGGAAACAATTTGTCGAGATTTTCGCATATATATTGCATAGAGCAGAGCGCACGAAAGCTAATATTGTCCCATAAAATATTTGACCACATTACATTATGATGGTATTTGCTTAGGATTATGACGGCTGCCCTAACTATGGGTCAATGGGTCGCACTGGCGATAAAGCGGTATGCACAGTTATTTTGCAGCGCACGAAATGGAGGCGATGGGGGCTGAGAGGGGCGAGAGGAGCGAGAGCGGTGGGTCGGCCGTGAGGCAGCTCGTTAAGTGAGTGCCATTCACAATGGGATTGGGGAATTTGCGGAATGAAAATGTTTGAAAATGAAAATGCCTGAATGGCGCTGTTTAGATGGCAACCATATTAAATGCCACGATGCAAATTGGTTTTGGGCGAGACGAACTCCTCACTGTGGAGCTTGCCAACTTTTAATTAACTGTTAACCAAACCTTGAACTGATGCTGCTGAAAGCTAGCGTAAACCCTAACAAAAAATATTCCAAAATCAACAAAATCAGCAGTTATTGTAGCAAGTAAGAGTGGTCCAGTCAAAACAGCCCGACTAGTAGATACCCTGACCCATTTAAAAGGAAATATTCCAAGCATTCTTTTTTTCTTTTTCCCACAACCGAAAATAATTAAAGTCTCTGTAAGGCCTCTAAGTTACACGGTGTCTATGATACACCAAAGACTAGGTAAAACTATCGATGCTTATCGATAATAACAAATGGGAGAAGTTATAAAAAAAGATCTGGGAAGAATGAACAGACGGACACGCAGACTGAAAGACAAACAGACAGGGTTGACTAAATCGATCCAGCTTCTCATCCTGATCTCGAATATACAAACTTCAAGTATCTGCTACGCCTCCTACTGCCTGTTTCACACATTTTTATCAAACAAGCCCATTTTCAATGGAAGAATGGAAAAAGTGTTGACCTATAGACATACACTGGGCAATAAACAGCAAACCAGATTTTATGCTTAAAATAAGCATCTTGACTCGAAATCGATATTTATCGTTTTATGCAAATGCAAATAAATACAGAAATAAATTTCTTTTGAGTCTCAGACAGAGGCATAGAGACCTAAAGTCTGCTACAATGTTCGGCTCTTGAAGCTAATCAAGTTTTTATTTATTCCTAATGGGGTCAAAAACAGATTCGAAATAAGATTTCAGCTCTAATGCATAGCGAAGTAAGACTCAGATCGAAGCCAATCTTCACTGTACTTTGGTAACTCAATCATAATCTGATTAGTTTCGAAAATTGTCAGCTGAGCGCTAATTGCTTTAGGAAACTTTCTAAATTGATTCAATTTAATTGTATTATTTCGGCGCTAGCGATTAGCTTCTACTTAAAACTTTTACGCTAGTCAATGAATAATAATCAATGGCCCCAGTAGGCGTACAGCGTATATGCTCACGCCATATATAGGATATAAATCTGAAAGGGTTTCTTATTGGTATTTTCAAATAATTCTAAATCACCTTTATATGACTTGGGCTCAAAATATTCTCTCGGCTAGAAAATAAGCAATAAAATATAATGCCGCTGGGACCTCAACAAAAAATGATATTAATAAAAATAAAAAATAAGAAAAATGGACCCAAGTCCAACTAATTGCACAACATTTTGGGGTCGACCAATGTGTGATAAACTTGGAGCTGAGCTGTCGATGTGGCGAGGTTCCGACTTACATAAGTTTCAGTCCAATGGCAAGGGGCAACAATATGTCTAACGAGTGTGACATACAACCACACCCACACACACACGCACAGAGAGTCACACATAAACAGGAGCTGTGCCCAGCGAGCGAAAGGACCCTGCGACCCGAGGACCGACCATTAACTATGCCAAGTGTTGCAAAGTGTATCTAAATTTTCTGCACTAACACCCAAAATCTAATTTATATCACGTTAATGAGCTTTTACGTCAAATTTTTCGGATTGTTCGGGAACGGGAGCGGTTAGGAGGTTGGGCTGTGGCGTGTGGCCCGTGGTCCATGGACGTGGCGTGGGGTGGCGCAAGGGGTTGACGACAAAACTTTGAGGCTAAAGTCGAGTGGGCTTTCGGGCGTCAGACGTTCGGACAGTCAGTCGGACGTGGCAAAAACTGTCAACTGTAAAAAGTTGGCTGGCTTATCAAACGAAATTTTGTGGCAATAAAACGAGACGAAACGGAATAGAAACGAACCAAGTGTGAGCGCGAAAGAAAGAAAGAGAGAGAGAGAGAGAGAGAGAGAGCGTGAGTGGGGGGGGGGGGCAAAGGGAAAGGGAGAGGCAACAACTGTGCGTCGCGAGTGGCAGCACGTGGAGCGCCTCATGTCTGAGCCAATAAACGAAAGGTTATTTAATATTTGGCTACAGTTCTGGAGCACCTACCGCCCCACACGTCCCGCCGCATCCGCAGACGACCACCCCCCCTTCCCTCCACTCCCCGACGCTGCCTGCAAATATATTTCACTAACAACTTAGCCAACTTGGCACTTTTGTTTTTGGGACTCTCTCGATTTCGTTTTTTTTTTGTTGTTGTTATTATTTCTCCTCCATAGAAAAACATCAAAGACGCATGGGCGTGGCTAGGAGGCGGCTAGAACAGTGAGCGTGGAATGGGAAGGAATTTTTTATTTTACTTTTTTTCTCTGCCCCAGCATCCTGCGGGCGAATATTAAACAAATCTCGGCGTACGCAATGCAAAAGTTGTCAACTTGCTCTGATAACACGCCCCCATGCCAACGCCTACATAAGAAAAGGCTCCCCACCCCCACTTCACCCCCTCTTACTCTCTCTCTCTCTCTCTATCGTCAGAGCAGCCCACCTCCCCGTGTTGTTTCTTTTGTTTTGTCAACGAGCGAAAAGGCAAAACATTGGCAAATTTAAATGCAAATCAGCAGGCAGAGTAAAAGAAAACAAGAAAATGCGCAGCGCCCAGGCAACGGCGGGGCTAGAGACTGCAGAAAAAGTATAGACTATTTGTGAAATTATGGACCCAAGCTAAGTTGGGCCGATGTGGCATAGAGCTGACTGTGGGCGGGCGCAGACAGGTGCCCATTTGCCAAGCTAAGCAAATGCAGTTTAGCTGCCACGCCCACAACACACAAAGTGATAGAGAGAGAGAGAGAGAGAGAGAGAGAGAGAGAGAGACATGACATGTAATATGAGCTTTCGCATTATTACTTAATTCAAATATGTCGGTATCAGCAGGCAACCCACACGGAATATAAACAAGTGAGCGAACTCCAGTGGGCAATGCCCGACTTGCAAATGCCGCGCCTAAAGAGCAGTACTTGGATTGTTATATTCACATTTTATACAGTCAGTCAGTAGCATTAATAATTAATATTAAAACTGGTTCTGAGTTGTAGAAGACTATAAAAGTATTGTAAAGCTGTCATAAGCCAAGCTTCCCTCCTCTATGTCCTCTTGGCTATGCTTGAACTGAAATTTTGTTACATTCAGTCCCACTAAACCCATATACCCTGCTAAACAGTTTACACTTTCTTGAAGCAGATAATTTACAAAATTATATAGCACAGATTTGGGCGCAAACGTTTTGAAGCAGGTGACAAAAATGTCTTAAGCTAACGTATAAAATAAATGCTTATGAGCATCGCATATATAATAATAGGCTAAACAGCATAGAACTTAAATATAAATATAAATATATATGTACGATAATGATATGGCCAAGATATGTGGGCAGCCAAAGGTAGTGAGGGAAATTACAAATTGTATGAATCATTTGTGTTTAGTCTTTAAGAGAAATGCGATAAAAACTTGCTATAAAACTTATATTTATGGAAGTGAAGAAGAGAAGGCAACAAATGTTAAAGCTAATCTGATTGAATACTGGAAGCTATAAATAAAATATCAAAATGTGATGGGAGATGAATACAGGGTAAGGGATATAGACTGTGGAACTACTCCAGTATATCTATAGTAAATAACACCAGGCCAGATGCTATAGTCTGGGTCTTTTCACTCAAACAAGACAGACTTAACCACTAGCGTTTACTTAATTATTTTAATATTGTTTAAGTCAGTCAACTGCATCGAATCTATTTGCCTGCCTGGTAATAGAGCTGAGCGCCCTAAAATACTAAGGAAGTAGCAACAGGCGCAGGCTGAAAAGATGAAATGTTTTGGACCATCGAGGAATCAGATAAACTTGAAATACTGCACTGACAAGACTCGAATAAGAAATAAATATGCATAATAATATATATAGATAATACAAAAATACATATATAAACTCTATATATAAACTCTCCAATCATCTCCTCTTCTTCCTTCACCAATTCAATATATATACCAAGCCCATCCACCACACACACTTTTCTATATTTGTCTGCAGGGTGTAATGAGAGTATGCGGAATACATGAAAACAGAAATAGTAATGAGAAATGAGACACTACATATGGCGATGCAAAGCAAAAGATGAAAGACTTATTATACAAGTTGAAGACATTGGATGAGAGTGCGCTGGAGTAGCTGTAATTGCATATGATATATATTATGATATTCGCTGTATTAAAGCAATTTGCTTCGCATTTTGCAGCAGTGGGAGAAGCTTCTCAGCTGCAGCACGTGTTACACATGGCGACAACCACACGAGTGTGTATATGGTGTATGTGTGTGGTGTGTGTGGCGCGTGTGGGTAAGGCAGTGAGGCACGCACAGACGCAATATTTTGCAACAAGCTTGCGGCTCACCGAATTATTTCGCTGCTGTGCATTCCCCGTGCACTCCCTGCCCTCGGCCACAGCAGACTCAACGGTGGGATTTGTTTGGCCACCGAATGTGACAGGCTGACATAGTCCACCTTCGAGCAGAGAGAGAGAGAGAGAGAGAGAGAGAGAGAGAGAGAGAGAGAGGGAGAGCCCGACAACATCCCAACTGCCAACTGACAACTGGGATGGCCATAACTGTTAGCTGCCAGATACCTGCACTCGCACCCCTTTTGCCTGCCATCGAGCTCTCTGTGTTGGCATCTCAGGTGTTGGTGCCAAAGGGCCGCTCATGTATTTTGCTCGGATTCCCAGCGCACGGCTCACGGCTCAAGGCGCACGGCCCAAGGCTCAAGGCTCACGGCTCACGGCGCACAGCTCAACTCTCCAGGTTTATCTGCTGTTTATGATTAATTGTTGTCTGCCTGGCAGACAGTGAGAAGTCGCCCGACAAGCCAAAGGAGATTGCCGGCAGCACAGAGGACTTGCCCGGAACGTGACTTTGTTTCCCTCTAATATATGTACATACAATACATACAAATAGACAGCGTCGTCGCCTCGCCTCGCCTCGCTTGCTTGAAATATAAGAAAATAGCTTACGCAGCACACTTATACCTAATTAAAAGTTTTCTGCTTTTCTACGTGAAACATTGTTACGCGTGCGCAACCTGAGATATTATCGATAGCCGTTAAATATGTCAAAGTTGATTGGAATATTATATGGATACATATGTATATATATATGTTTGTATATTGAAATACATATATTTACTTATGTAAGCTTAAAATAAATTCATTACTGCATTTCAATTTATATCGATTTAAATATATGCGAAGCAAGAAAATATACAGCTCGATAAGTATTTTAATTTTGATATATGTAAATCGAAAATAATTTACCATATAAGTGCTATATCGGTCACTTTTGTGTAAGCAAAAAGTAAGTTAAATGGATGAATTTATTAATTTTAGACTCCATATTATAATAATCGATAAGCATAAACCAGTTATAATATATATGGCAAAATATGGTTATGTGTATGTTAAATAATTGGATACATAACAAATATATATAGTAAATATCGATATTATTGAAATAGTACAATATATTTACATCTATGGTATATCGATAAATAATCGATAAATTATTTATGCTTCTTAAATTCGTCTTATTTAAGAGAAAAGCCAATACATCAATGCAAATAATTGGTATGCAAATTAATTTTGTCAAAAGTAAATTGATAAATATATCGATAAATTTTCTATGCATAAATTATACTTCATAAATATTAATTTATATATCATTTAATAGATTAGCCAAAACAAAAGCAAATAATGAACAAAAGCCTTTATACTTATATATTTAAAGTTAATCGAAATATATATAGAGATGAATAACTGAAGCTTTTTCCAATCATACTTCAATTCGGTTGGCATAAACTAATAATTATATATCAAACAGACAGTAATATTCTTTTCATATATGCAAATAAATCAATCATTCGATGTTATTGATGTAAGTCATGTCATATCGAAACGAAATTGCTTAAAATAAATAAATAAAAAAAAAAAAAAATAATTATTACAATTTTTATAGACAAGATTGCGGTTGGGAGAAAATATAATAAATAATTGCCGACGCGGCAAAAGTCCACTTGGAAAATTTTCAGTGCGAGTTTCGCATGTGAGTGGAGCTCATTTATGCGTCCAGTGAATGAATGCACTTTGTCATCCAATGAGTACTCATTGTTCACTTGACTTTAAGTGGAACATTCGTTGGTTGGGCGGTTGGCTGGCTTGATATGGTTTGGTTTGGTTGGTTTGCCAGCAGATAGCACTCCCAACCTGCACTTCAACTGGGATTTTATGAGACAGTTTCGGGTGCCCATAACTCAGTGGGTGAATTGTCAGTAGGGTTGCCCTACTCTCTATTTTTTATTCATTTCATATAGTATTTTTTATATATATAAATATGTATGTGTATTTGGGTGTGTATAGTCACGACTAGTCCAATTTCAAAGTACATTTTGTGACCCACACAGAATTTATGAACTCGTTTTGTTATTAAATTTGAACTGGCCAACTGCAGGGAGTGTCCAGAGCGGTGGATTGAGCCACTGTTATCATGGGCAATGGCTTGCGCACACACATACATACATATATATATAGATATATATTTATATATATACGGCTAACAAACTTCATGACAGTCGAGTCGGATGGGCAAGGAACTGGACGAAAATCGTGCGAGACGCTGCGTTGAAATAAAAATGAAATTTATTATTTATTTATTTCGTTATCACTTTGTATGCGACACACAAAAAATACGATAAATAAATAAATAAAAGAAAAAGCCGCAGCGAAACGAAATGAAATGGAACGCTGCTAGAGCCACGGGTCGGGTCGAGATGGGGGCGCTTCGACACAGGGGTTAAGGTTTGCGGTTGCAAACTAAAACTCGAATTTAGATTGAAACTCGGGCGAACGCTCCTAAGCCCGCAACATTTATGAACTAAGACAACGAAACCAAACCGCAAACTGACAACAGTCCACGTCCCTACACCCCTTTCACCCTCTTGACCATGCCTATGCGAGCAAGTTATGCTCACAAAAGGAAATAAATGTAATAGTT
The DNA here is from genome assembly GCA_961210405.1 of Drosophila mercatorum. Lineage (NCBI taxonomy): Eukaryota > Metazoa > Arthropoda > Insecta > Diptera > Drosophilidae > Drosophila > Drosophila mercatorum. The sequence goes on along the minus strand of CAUIUS010000001.1, from coordinate 645,793 downwards.
CGTTGCGTATCGCTTACGCCCGTGCGACACAGCGCCGTCCCCCCCGCGCCTAAGTGCTGCGGCACGCAGCTGCGATTAGAAAAAGGATACACGTAATTTTGTACTTTCCGACATGGTTTTTACGAGCTAGCGACCAGGATCAGCCCCGATGGGCGCCCCATAATAAAGGTTGCCGCCGTGCCGGAGGTGAGGTGACAAGTTGGCGGTTATTATTATGCCATACGCTACTGCCGCACCGTTGCCCACTCGCATTTACAATGGATTTGCCTCACGTTGTTTTTGTTGCTGCTTCTCTTTATTCGGGATGGGAATTGGATTTGAATTGGTTTGGTTTGGTTCGGTTGGGTTTGGTTTTGGGTTGGGTTGAGTTGTCGGGGTTGGAGCTGGAGCTGAAACTGAAACTGGAAACGGAACTGGGGCTAGCTTTTGGCCTTTAGGAGTTGACAGTTGCCAGTTAAGGGTTTTTCCTTTGCCCTACCAAAGGGTAGCCTAATGTTGTCGCTGTGCATGTAACGCATTCAAATAGTGAGCTTTATCTGTGTTATACATCAGCCATGGTAATTTGTCAACTCTCCTCTTTTTGTTTCGCATGACAAGACGTGGAACTACTCTTTTTCGGGCAGCTTTTCAAGATGTGTTTGTTCCTTTCATATCAAAGAGATATTTTTCTCTCTCTTTCCGTCAGTTTCTCTTCATATTTCTCATTCTCTATCTGTTTCTCTTTCTCTCTCTATATATATATTTCTCGGCCACTCTTTCTTTATTTTTCTATCTTTTTTTCTCATCCTGTCTCTCTCTATCTCTCTCTCTCTCTCTCTCTCTTCTTTCACTCTTTCTATCCTTCTCTTTCACTTCCCTCTCTCTTTCTCTTCAATTTTTTCTATGAAACCCACACTTAGAGTATTTAATATTCGACTTTCCTCAGCCTGCTCAACTTTTCCTGTTCCTTTTTTTGTGAGCCTCGTGCTTCGCTTTCGGCGACTCGCATTGATGGCATTTTTAATGGCTTAGCGGTGTCTAACTCGTTGCCGATTCGTTCGTTAAGGTTTATTAGGGTCGGGTCTGTCAACTAAGGTCATGCGTGTACGCGTGTTTGTGTGTGTGTGTGTGTGTGTGAGTGTCCCGTGTCTGGGGTGCAGACATGTTAAGAGTGGCGCTAAAGAGTAACACATTGTGCGACAACAGCCGAAAGCAACAACAAAGCGCTCATAAATCAGTTTCAGTGGTTTCGTCGATAACGATTATTACATTTTGTCGATAACACACAATCACATATGGGAGCAATCCCATTACAGTTAATACATTAAAACTTACACTCCAATTGACTATTTAAGCATTCAGATTGAACCCACTTGATTTTAAGTAGTGCGTGTGTGTGCGTTGGCAATTTATCGATATGCATACAATAAAAGTTAGCTGCGATCTAGACATTGATCGATAAGACAACTATTTGTAGCAGGGCACACAATGAACAGTGCACTAGAGTCCTCGGCTCTGTCTAAAACTATTTGGGCAACAAAGTTTGCCTCTAATTACTGTCGCGCTACATAACTCAGGCAACTTTGGCATTCAGAGAGTCGTAGTCGGAGTTGTAGTTGACGTTGCAATGGCAATTTCTTGCTCTAACCTTGCCTTGCCTTGCCTTCCCAGCCCTTGAATATGCCGGTTGATTAGCATGGCATTTGCCGGCTACGCTGAGGCCGTCGTTCCAGCTGCTGCTGCTGCTCCTGCTCCTGCTGATGCTGCTGCTGCCAGTTGAGTTCACTTTGTCATTTTGGTATTTTTGAGACGCCCCGCCCAGCTGCCGAGACCCGGCTTCAAAGTTGAGCCTTTGCTGCTGGCTGGCTGCAACTTTACGCTAAACGTGAGCGCGACGCCAAATGAAAACTTTTCAATAAGCTAAACACTTCAAGCAGACAGACGCACTGACAGCTGGACTGCCTCTGGATGGGGTTCAGCAGAGGGGGAGAAGGTGAGGGAACAGGAACACTGAAAGGTAGAAGGCGAAAGTACTCAACTGGCATAGCAGCGGCTGGCAAACTTGACTTTTGCGTGCTAATGAATTCGAGCGTGGCGCATAAAAATGTTTTTGCAAGCGCACAAAAGTATGCAGCAGTTTTTTGGCCACCGCGACCTGGCCCTACACCCGAATGCCACAGCGCCAGCAAAGATAGGGCAGCACAAGAGCGACAGTGAGAGAGAGAGAGAGAGAGAGAGAGAGAGAGAGAGAGGAGGTAGGCAGACGCCGAGGAGGCTTGTGTGCGTGGCCCAAAGTGCAAACGGCACTCGAGCAACTCGAAACTATGCATTTAATTGATTTCAAGCGCTTTAAGCAAACAAATAGCGAAAAGCAAACCAATCAAACGGGCGCAGGAGGGCTGCCTCAAGTTAAGGCAGACGCAGCACTACTGAGCGCTGAATGCAGCTCACGCTTCAAGAAACAAACATATTAGCATAAGACATACACACACACACACACACGCACACGCAAATGTCAATGGGTGAGAGCAGAAAATATATAAAAACAAAAAAATTCTCTTAGAGTGCAGCGAAGTCAAGCGAAGCACGCCCAATGGAAACTTTTGCTACAGCAAACGCGCGCGCGTGTGTGTGTGTGTGTTAGCTCTGCTATGCAAATAGAATTGCATTTAAATTAATCATACGCACCGTGTGACCATGTGTGCATGTGTGTTTACTTGCACAACACACACGCGTGTGTGTGTGCGTGTGTGTGTGTGTGTCTAGAGGTAACGTTAAAGCAAACGCTTACACTTACCTGCTTGAGCTTGTGCCTTGCCCTCGCCCGCTCCCAGTCCCGCCCCTCCCTCTGTGTCTGTTTGGCATGTTTGTGCAATTTGCAAAATTGCTTTGCCGTCGAAGTCGCCGAGCTTCCACTGTCATAGACATATTATTATCAACGTGATTATCATTCTCAAGCCGATCATGATGTTGCCCATCAGGGTCATCACGATGATAGCAGGGCCTGCACAAGCTGCTAAATGCTAAAATTCAAGTGGATGCAACTCCATGCGTCTCTCACTAGACATATAATATATAATATATATACATATATATATATATAAATACATATATACACATATATGTATACGTATGTGTGTGTGCTTAAGTATTGCACACGAAAATAAGGTTAAGAAAACGCAGCATTTACACACACACACACACACAAACAGACACACGCCCACACACCCACAGACAGAGCGAGAGAGAGGTTGAGTCGCCTTATAAGAGCGACCCCGGGAGTTGCTTTACCTTAATTTATGTGTATGCACTGCTTACAGTTTGAGCAGCACTGCAGTAGCTCCCATGCATGTGTGTGCACTGTTTTGGGCGCATAAATCAGCAAAGCAATGGGAAACGCTTAGCTAAGCAAGCAGCGACTGCCACAACAACAATAACTATAAATTTAAGCAGCCAAAAAAACGGAGTGTCACAACGACCGCTTGAATACTCTAACTCTAGCCAAAACAAGTCATAATTAAACAAAGTTAAATAAATATTTTAAAGTGATAAAATGAAGGCAAAGAATATCTAGAATAAATTCGCATATAATAAGTAATTTTGAGGAAGTCAAAGGAATGTATTGTACAATCGTGAAGAAAGACTTTATTCACGATTATCAGAAGAAATTCTTCATATTTTTTTTATATTTCCGTAGATATATGTTATTATATTGGTATATGTTAGTTTGATTCTGACAGGGTTCGACTACAATCTCAGATTCTTATCCTATTAATAGCCCCCTCTTCTTTAAAGGATTCCCAAGAATAGAGGAAGAGTTATCCTTTAAGTCCTACCTTATAAATACAGTTAACCTTTTCTTCTTATCAACGAGAGTGGGTCAAGCAGTTTGAGTTGCTCTCGAAACGGATTTCCTGCATATAGAAAAGCGGAATCTACACCAGATTCCAACCCATCATTCCAGCCATACATTCCATAGCTCTATTTTAAGATCCAATTGCTCTTCATAAACATATTCAATCTTAAACGTTGCAAACACCTGTCAAACTGATTGACAGCTAATTTGACAACAACGTTGACAGAAAACCTCAAATGTTAAGCGTCGCGCATATGCCTAACGATGATCGAACGGAGTGCTTGGCTTTGCCTTTTGCCTACTCCCATTCCTAATCGCACTCAAAAGGCGAACTTCTGGGACTTTATTGTTTTGCAATTTACAGTTAGGATTCAAGTTAACCTAACTTGATAGCTGCAAAGCTCAGCGTTTGCCTCTCTGTGTGTTGCAAACGCATCGAGAAAGTTGTGAGACTTCTTCTTAACGCATAGCCGCTGACAACTGCCTTTGACAAGCAGTTGTTGTTGACGTTGTTGCTCCCGTTGCCGTTGCTGTTGCTGCTGCTACTGCTGCTGATATTATGCCAACAGTTTTAGTCGGTTGTCATGTGCAGCGATTACCGTTAGTTGTAATCGTTGTTGCCGCCGCTGCTGCTTTGTGCTGCTGCTGTTGTTGCCACTTGACACTAAACGAAAATGAAACCAAAATTGTTTGGCCGGCTCGTCAGCAACACGACCAACTCGCGCTACAGTTTCTCAGGCACTTCTGGGAAACTAGTTAAAGTGCTTTAGTCGGCAGTGGCCGACGGGCAAACACTCTATGCCTGACTCTGTTTTATGCTTGTACATCTGCAATGAGTTGCCTAACTTTCAATCGATAATTGTCAAAATAAATATCGATAAATAAGCGAACAAGCACATTTTTTCAATTTTCGGCTTTTGCTCAAAAGAAACTTTCTGCAAATCGATATTCTAGGCTTAGGGAAACATGGCATATGAAAGAAAAAGCAAATCAGATTAAGCTTGTCTTGCAGCTCTACAAAACTGATATGCCCGCTTCCACTTTAAATGGACAACAGGGTATTCAAAAAGTTGTGCAACTTTAGTTTAGTGCAATGCCCGACTGGTTAGCTCGCTCCCACTTGCTGTGTCATACAGTAAATCTCTGTCTCTCCAGCTCTCTCTCTCTCTCTCTCTCTCTCTCTCTCCCCCTCTCTCTCTCTCTCTCTGTCCCTCTCTCTGCCTAGCTATTTGCAGTTATTTATAGTTGCTGCTCGTTTGTTGTGCGTATTTTTAATAAGTTGATTTTGCCGTCGCTTCGGTTTTATTTTGCATAAATTATGCAAGCGCCTGTCATTTGTCTGCTCTAGCACAACAAGGACAACAGCATTTTAAAGTTTGAACATCACTGAGAAACTGTTGACGCGTGTGTGTCCGCATGTATGCGTGTGTGCGTGAGTGTGGTTGGGTTGCTGGGTGGGGTGTTGTTTTATTAATGAGCTGAGCCAAATTAACTTTAATATATGTGTGTTTAAATGTTGAACAAGTGTATACCATTTTACCCCCACTCTTCACTCTTAATACCCTGCACTCATTAAACACGGCCAGCATGAAAGGGGTATGTTGTTGAAGTAGCTAACTAGCGATATCCTCTATCGGCATATCATAGACAGCGCAGTTCATCTAGTCATAACTGTTCATTTCCAAATTATCGATAAATATCGATATATATATATATATATATATATATATATATATATATATATATATATATATATATATATATATATATATATATATATATATATATATATATATATATATATATATATATATATATATATATATATATATATATATATGTAGTTCATCTGCAATATCCATCTTTCCAGCTATTCAGAGGACTCTAACTATTGCACTACTTTCTTTTCCATGTTATCGATAAATATCGATAGAATAGAAGCCGGTTATATGTATGTCTCGCTCTCTCCGTTCCATATTTTATGCATAATCTCTTGATCGATATATTGTAAATGCATATATTTTTCCTCAAATCTACAGACTCTGTGTACGTATAGTGTATATCGGTACAGAATTGAAGATGTCATTGAAATATATATTCAATCTTCACATTTAAATCTTTTCATATTTATCTACAAATTTTCATCTTTGGATAGGGCATCCAAAATAGTGTAGTCACTACAGGGTATCTGACAGTCGAGCCGTTTCACTTCGAGCACTATTACTTGCAACTGTTTTCCACTGGTCTGGCATTTATCATTTATAATTGTTTGGCTGTGTGTCAACCATTTGGCCATTGCGGTCTCCTTCCCTGATGACGATGAAGCGGGCGGGATGGCGGATGGCGGTAGGGGGTGGCGGAAGGCGGAAGGGGCGTGATCATATTCTTTGTGCATTTCACATTTTGACACTTTGACATGCATTAAATCAGTCAAGCGTTGGCCACTTTGAGCTCCATGACTTTGCGGTATAGCTGTCTGTCTCGCTTCCGCCAATGTTCTGTCTCCATGTTGCTGCCCCTCTCTCACTCACTTTCTGTCTCCCTCAAGCGCTCTCTCTGTCACTTTATCTTGCTCTCACGCACTGTCAGTGCTGCTGAGTTCTAAGGTGACCACAGTTTGCATATTTAATTGCTGCAGTTTTGGCTGACCATTTCATATTAATGAACCAAACCAATGGCAACTTTTGGCCCAAATGAGCATGTAAATGCGTCAAAATCATGTCCTTAATATCATTTCAAATGCAACTACAAACTAAGCCAGGATTTAACGAGCTGCCCAACTGCATTTCGTATTCAGCTTTATGACAAATTAATCAAAGGGACAAAAGCTTAAATATGCTAATGCGTGCTAACCCTTTTGTTTAGCGAACAACTGTCAATCGCAGCGATTTGTAATCTGCTTGTCAGGGCATTAACATGCATGTTAACCACCATTCACCTGCAAATTGAAAGCCTAACACTCAAGTCGTAAATCAGCAGCAATAAAAACTCACCCCGATTGCTCTTCGTAGAGGCGTTGCCGACTTGACGACATGTTCCTGTCGCAATTACATTCAGGTTTAACATGTGCCGGACAACCACTTATCAAAATGCAGCACATATAATAGTGGTTGCATAATGGCAACTATTTCCTCTCTCTCTCTCTCTCTCTCTCTCTCTCTCTCTCTCTCTCTCTCTCTCTCTCTCTCTCTCTCTCTCAATCAGTCTCTCACATGCATCAGATGTATATGGTGTCTCTCTTTCCAACATATCAGCTATGTGCATGATATGCGGACTCTCTTACTCCTTCTCTCTGGCATATGCAACTCCAAGATATATGTTGCGTCTCCCTCACTCATTTTCTAGTGCAATATTCAGACCTCTCTTTGTCCTTTTCTCGCTTTCTTTCTTTCTTTGTACCTCTCTGCGCATACTCGAATATCTTATAGTCTCTCAATGTCTTATAACTCTCTGTATTCACCTCTTTCTCTCTCTCAATCTCATCCTTACTTATGCCTGCTCTCCCCACCTTTGTTTGTCTCTCTTACTTAGTTACTTCGCTCCTCCCTCTCGCTCTCTTTACCTATGTTCCTATCTAGCTTTCTCTCTTTCGCTCTCTCTTACTCTCTTTCTCTCTCTCTCTCTCTCCCTGAACATTATCACTGCATTACTTAGCTCCTCCCTCTATCTCTGTCTCTCACTTTTACTGTCTCCATCTCTTTCTCAATCTCTGTCTCTCTTCCCCTAAATCTTGCCCCTTTCACCATTTACCTCCCCGCCCACACTATGTCTATCACACTCAATCCCGCTCGCTTAAACTCTCTGTCTCCTTCTCTCTCTCTCTCTCTCTCTCTCTCTCTCTCTCTCTCTTCGACTCAATGGCCCACGCACACTTTTGTACACACTCTCTCTCTCTCCGTCTATCTCAAAACAACACACCTGTTTCCCTCCCCATTTTCTCTCTCGTCACCCCGTCTCACTCTCTCGCTCGCTCGTTCTATCCCTTTCTTTGTTGCGGGAGATCGTAAGGCCGAAGGGCAAGGTTATGACCAGGCGAACCGTTAAAATTTATAACATTTCGCTTAGTCGATGCTTTGTAAATTTATGTGCATGTAGTTTCGAAATTTGTATATATGTTAATTGCGACAAGGGAATAACGGTGCCAAAATATGTACACGAAATTTATGGATAAAACATGGCAATTGCTTTACTCGCTTTATTTATTTATTTATATATGTATTTATTTTATTTTTTCCTCCCGTCTTTCTTCTCCTCCTTCTCCTTTTCCCTCTTCTTCCTCTTCTTTTCTCGCTTAACATTTTCGAATTGTAGCAATTTATCATAATTTTCCTTGGTGTTGTTTTTGTTGTTGTTTTTGTTTTGCCTTTGGCATAAATCAGGCGAAAATGCAAACTCCAAGACGCAAGCAAAGGCACAGGGGCGACAGACGGGGCACAGGGGGATGGGCAATGGATTGTGTAGCCTGCCTATAGTTGTTGTTGTTGCTGCTGCTGATGCTGCTTCTGTTGTCGCTGCCTTAGCCTCTGGCTTTATTTCTGTAGCCACCACAAGGCGACAGTAAATAGGGCTAAGCAAAGCGGGACAAAAGCTGCAGCATTGCGCTTCGGGTTCGTGTCACTGGCTAATGCTAATTACCGCTACCCTTTGACAGCCCCCAATTACAGCGTCCAAATTGAATCTGTTTTAATTAATATACGCAGACGCATTATATCGCAAATTGCGCGAGGCATAAACGAAACGAAACGAAACGAAACGAGACGCTTTTACCGTTGCTAACTTCTCGATCATTCGTCGTTCTCAGCTATCGGTGCTTCGCTGCCGCCGCTGCTGCTGCATCTGCTCGTCGCCTGCTCATTAAATGTTCGCTGGCTAACGGTGCTTGTACCGCAATTTTAAATACGCGAGCGCACAGTGTGATCAAATGCGAGCAAAAGCCCTTCAAATATGCATGTACAGTTATTTGGAGCATGTTAAATGTAGGCACTTACCCGAAAAGCCTGCGGACAGTGTGCGTGCGGCGCTGCCAACTGTTGGCAAATTTATGCGCTGCTGCCGCTGCTGCTGCTACTGGCGCTGGCACTGTCCGTGGGGGACAGCGACAAAAGGACACGGCGCTAAGGACAACGTGTGCAAATGAGTTTTGTTTATGCGCGCCGTTCGCGGGGCCTGTCACTTGATTTATGGTGTGACCAAAACACTTTAAGATGCTGCGGCGCCACTTTCGGCTTATGGGCTTTATGGCCAACAACGGCTGTTGTTATTATTATTGTAATTATTGTTGTTGATGCTGTCCGTGTGCAAACTATAGTCGCTGGCTGTGGCTGTGGCTGTGGCGGCGACGCCGTCTGCACGTGGCGTCCAAATCAGTAGCCATGGCATCGGCCAGGCTTTGTTATTGTTTATGCTTTCGGCTCGATTTGGTTTCTCCGCCCACAACTGGACACTTGTCACACACACACCAGCACGAGAATGAACAATTTATGTGATTTTTTTGATGTTTATGACACTGCACTGGCACTGGAGCACAGAAACAAAAAGATTAATAATAATAATTGAATATGCACGTGATGCAAGTCTTGTAAATTTGTTAGAGGCGTGTTGACCATTTATTTCGCTATTGCGTGCCCAGCATCCGATTGGCTTAGAGGTTTACAGCTAACTGAAGTTTAGCAGATTCAAAATCAAGTTGACTCCATCGCAATTCGCAACAGCACAAAATCCCAAAAATACCTGCTAGTATCAATAGTATTTGGTATTTTTTGTGAAATATCGATATATAATAGTGGTATTTTGCTGTTAAGCATCTGTTACAGCTTGGCGCATTCTGTTCTTTTCAAATGACATCACATTAAATATACAATTTCACACCTATTGGAGATCACAGTACACTTTGCTTTGTTTAATTGACTGTTTATCCTATTTACTTTTTTAAAAAATAGTGGTTTTAACAACTGTAGGCTGTGATTTATATCTTTTATTGAGTATATTAAATTTTGGCGTACTTTTATGCAGTTAATATTTAGCTTAGAATGTCAATTGTGAGAACTTCTCATTCCAAACATTTTGACTTTTCAATTTATTATTTCATTTAAAAAAGCTAACGCACATTTTGCACATTTCTGTGTGGCCGTATAAAATACGACATAATATACTAGTATTTTCTTATGGCAATTAGCTCAACTTTTAGTTGACAGTTCGATAACACGATAAGAGACGACAATTACGATTTGCAATCGACACAAGTACAACTACGTGGCTGCCGCTGTTTAGAAAATAGACGTCAATTTCCACGCAAGATAGCGAAAAAATCAACTTAAACAAAGACGCCAAAATGCAAAGAACGGTAGCCAAAACCCTGCTAACAATATGCAGCCTGCTACTCCTATCACGGGCCGGCCAGGCCTTCATTGTTAGCGTGGATGCGCACAACGAGGAATGTTTCTTCGAGAACGTCGAAGGTGGCACCAAATTCGGTAAGTAAAATCCGTCGAGCAAGCCAAGGAGATTGCATTATTGACACAACGATTGCAGGCGTTACGTTTGAGGTGATCGAGGGCGGCTTCCTGGACGTAGACATCAAAATTACCGGTCCCGATCAGCATGTTATGCATGAAAGCGAAAAGGAATCGTCGGGCAAATACACTTTCGTCGCGCCCGCCAAGGGCGTGTACACCGTGTGCTTCAACAACGAGCGCAGCAGCATGACACCCAAGCTGGTCATGTTCTCCATCGAGATGGGCGATGCCCCGCAGCGTGCGCCCGGCGCACCCGGCGAGGAGGAAGTGGGCCACACCAAGCTGGAAGACATGATCCGCGAGCTCTCCGGCACTCTGACCAGCGTCAAGCACGAGCAGGAGTACATGCACGTGAGTGTCCTATGCTTAGTTAATATACAATCGTCCACTCACACTTCCTCTGCGCTGCTTGCAGGTGCGCGACAAGATCCATCGTTCGGTCAACGAGAGCACCAACTCGCGCGTCGTGCTGTGGTCCACATTTGAGGCTCTGGTGCTCGTCCTGATGACCGTCGGCCAGGTGTATTATCTGAAGCGCTTCTTCGAGGTCAAGCGCGTGGTGTAATCCCCCCACCCCCCGCCCCTCGTCTCGTGCGTGCGTGTATAGAGCGAATGTGTTGCAGTCTCAGCCTAATCTTAATACAACTAATTAAATACTTTTTCGTAACAAAATTCAAACAAAACATGCTAGAGATTCAATTCTTCCACTCATTTGTAGCCACGCCGGCCCTTTGAGGCACTCATTGGTCACAGGAGCAGGTCCTTGTACATAATCCTGTCTCACTTCCTTCGCAGGCACGCTGGGACACAATGCATATCGAACTTCTTCTATATCATCCCAGCTCCATTTCCAAATTCGGTTAGACACATTTATTTATTAACGAAATATATATATATATGAAATTATACAATCAGCCAAATGTTATCCATTCAAAGCGTTCCGGCAGCTGCGCTGCAACTACAAGAAATTAGCTCATGATGTATCAAACCTTGAAAGATCTTTCCTAGTTAAAGCTGACAAATATTAAATATTAAATAAAGCCTTAGTTAAACGAGAGCCAATAACGAACGAACAATGAGAATTGACGTAACTCTGCATAAATACGACAAAGATAAGCAAGAGGGATAGATGATAAAGGAGATATGGAATATATATCTATATATAAGTATAGAGCAAGTGCTGTGCGGAGAAATCTTTGGCTAGTCAGAGAGCAGCTTCCTGGCGTAGTCCGATATGTGGAGCACTCCGTGCTGCATGGAGGCAATGTGCAGATTGCTGCCGCTCATGTAGTCCTTGTTGATGTGCGAGTTCTGGAGTTCGCTGATGAGCGTGGAGCACGCCGCAGCCGGATCGCCGGTGCTAACAAGCATATTCTAAACAGAGAGAGAGAGAGAAGGAGTGAGTAGGGAATATCAACTGGAGCAATGTGTCTTACAGCCCAGAACTCGTTGCCCGGCAGTGCGTTGCCATCCCAGGCGTAGGTCACAATGGGCAGCATGGACTTCTTGAGCTTGTCAGCCGGATTGCGCACGGAGATGTGCACCGCGATGCCGCCCTTCGGATGCGTCGGCTCCTTTATGAGCGCCCCATCGTACATCCCGCCCCATTTGTCCAGATGGAACCAGGAGAAGTGAACGACGCCAACGTGGGTCAGTCGGTCGCTGAGCGCACGCAGACGCTGCTCGAAGGTCTCGAAGAAGATCTCCTCCTGCTGCGGCGTCACCTTCCACACGCCCAGGCCAATGCCCACGACGTGAATGTACGCCGGTTTGCCAGCGCGCGCGGCGCGTGCCTCCGCCTCCAGGAGAAGCGTGTCGAAGCTGATGGCGTAGCGCTTGCTCATCATCAGCTTGTCGAACAGAGTCTCGCGGTCCAGCTCAATGATGCGCTGCCCATCTGCCCGCACGTCGCCGTAGCGAAAGTCCTTGGTCTCGCCGTAGAGCTCGCGCCATATGCGTCGATAGTCCTGCTCGCGGTTGCTGGGTGTGCCGGAGAAACCGTACCCTCTGGCTGCCGTGTTCTGCGTCCGGGTGATTATGATGTCCTCGTACTCCATGACATTGCTGCGCTCGAAGCGCGCTCCAATCAGCCCCATGATGACGCCCTCCGTCTCAATCTTCGACTTGTTCCGGGCCACCTGGCCGGCGTTAGAACGGGAGCCGTCGTTGATGAACTCCGAGTGAGTGGAGGCGTAGAGCAGAGCCGACAGCTTGATCTCGTCATAACTGAGCACGTTCTTCAGCTCGAGTGGAGCGCTCTCGCTGCTGGTGCCGATCTGCTCGAAGCCCCCATTGCCATGCGTCCCGTCCATCAGCAGGAAGACATCACCCCCGCCGAAGAAGTAAACGCAGCGCTTGTCCAGCAGCCGCTGCACGAACTCCGGCAATGAGAGCTGCCCGTAGACATTCAGCTCCTTCGGATTGCCTGTCGATAGACCAAGAGATTGGATTAAAAGTGGATTCAAACGATGCTCTCTCTCTCTCTCTCTCTCTCTCTGCAGACGAACCAAACTTATTCTTGTGATCCAGGAAGTTGAGGTAGAGGAACAAGGTCAGCTCGTGTATGATGGGATAGGCGGAGGCTATTTGCCCCCGGATGAGTGGCCTGCGCTCCACTGGCTGCGACTTCACCCGTCCTGCATCCGTGCCGAACTGCAAGCAAGGAGTTGACGAAGTAAGTCTAGAAATTGTGGACCTCAGCTCCGTCTACCGGAATGGGAAAGCTATCCGAGATGGACATGAAGGCCTCCAGGTCGACGGCATCGGGCTGCTGGCTGGGCTTCGCCAGCTCCTTGCAAAGGACCAACTGCTGCTTGGCAAACTCGCTGAGCACCGGCAAGTGTCCTGCGCCCGGATCGGCCCATATCTCTGAAATATGACAAGCCGCATTCATCTTCCTGAATGCCAATCTATGCCTCAAGTCGCTGAACACTTTGCGCATTATCGCTCAAATTCTGCCCACTTTCGCGAACCCAATTTCATCTGCTGATCTTGAACTATAGTTCAAATTAAAACAAAGAACAAAATATACATGAATATATATAAATCCATGGATATATATGTATATATATAAATATTTATATTTAACTACAGTATATGAGGGCGCTGGCAGCAGTGCTGTCAGACGAAAGAAAGCCAGAAATGGCTAAATAACATAAACGTATACAAAAGGAGCTTTTCCAATCAAAATAAGCCAGAAACAGCTAAATAAATGAAACAATAAGTAAAGATTTGACCATTTTTATGACTTTCCTCTGCTGTTTATCAATTATTTGTCATGAAACTGAGATACTATTTAATCATTTTAATATTTAGTAAAAAACATCGTCAAAGTCTCGACAGCCAAATTCGCAACACTGTGTATGGTGGTGTCTACTGGAGCAGTGCTCACAATGCATATTTTCTTAGTATTGGAAAGCGTATGCACCTGCTGTTGCGCATGAAGCCGGGTATGCAGTTTTGCAAGCTACAAGTGTCAAGCAATAGTTAAAAAATATACCATAACTGAAAATATACTATAACTTATGCTAGTATTATTAATTTCATATTATTTAAAGGCATTTCGTAATTTAAATAATTTCGTAACGATTTTAAAATTGCATCATGGTCAAGCAATTGGCAACTTTCCTTGTTTACTTAGCTTAGTCCACCCCAGCCAGTGTTGCCAACTTGGCTATTTTGCCAGCTTAAACGATGTGGCGGGAACTGTAGCTAATTTGAATTCTTCACAGAACACATATGTAGGATTGGTACAAATTTACATGGGAAATACATTCGGCTGACGGCAAATGAAAAAAAAAACAGGATTGCCAAGTGCTATTTATTATTTCGGTCTGAATATCGCCTGTCCATGCGAAAGTTCCTCTAGCATTTTCTTGGGGTTTTCAAACATTTATCTGCATGCCAGATGCCTTCAAGAGTTGGCAGCGCTGAACTCCATTCAAGCAGTTGCAAATTTCACCACACTGCAAAATAATCGATATCGATATGTTGCGACTAAGACATACCCTCGACTGCAAAAGTGCTCACAAAATTCTTAAATTAATACAAAATACTAACAGAGATTTGGTAATTGAGATACCAAAGTGTGTTTAATTTTTAACGTGAATTAAAAAAGAGTTTAGTAAGAGCAACTGGCCAGCTGCTGACAGCTGTTGCCTGCCAGCAGTCGGCAGCGAGTCGATATACCCGTCGCAAGCTCTGCATTTACAGCGCAGATCTTCTTTGTTTATAAAATGCCGCACGCAAGGGAACCTGATATTAAATTCAATTGTGAAATTGAGCGAACAACAATAAGATGTCCACGTTCGGAGCCGAAGTCGATGCAGTTTGGCCGCCAGTGGCGGCTGCAGCACAGCCGCTGAGTCCATTCGGGCGACGGCTGCTGGAGCAATGCAAATCCGTGGAACAGCCCGATCCCAAGGCAAAAGTCGACGTGCGCTCCTTCATGCGCAAGTCAACCAAATTTCCGCTAGAGGTGCGTAGCCTGCCATTTGGCTAATCTTCGATGAAAACCAACAATAATATACCCACAGTTCGGCGTGGAGACGTGCCGCGTGCAGAGCCAGCCGAGGGAGCGCCACGAGACCATTGGCCAGCAGATTGCCTCCGTCTATCCGTTGATACACGAGCGCACCTTGACGCTCTACCTGAACTACCTGGAGCACAAGGGGCAGTGGGGTAAGCCAGAGTGAGAGAGAATCATCCTTTCTGTTCCATCTAAGATTCCCCCATCCTCCCCAGGCAACGCCGTGGAGCTGCCCGTCTACCAGCAGCTGTCGCTGGTGGACTTTGTGCAGCGGCTGCTGAGCAAGCGCTGCGCCAGCTTCTTTGCGCGCAACGACAAGTTCCTGCTGCTGACGGGCGAGCGGGGCGCGAGCGGCTTTGAGCCCATCGGCAGCCCAAAGGAGCAGGCGCCGCTGCAGCTGGCGCATGTGCTCAGCTATGACGATGTCAAGCTGTCGGCTCTGCTCTCGGTCAGCTCGCACACGGAGTTCATCAACGAGGGCGAGCGCACCAACTGTGGCCGCGTCACCCGCAACCGCAGCTCCCTTGAGCCGGAGGGCGTGATCGTGGGCCTGATCGGAGCGCGGCTCTCGCGCCGCAACCTCATGGAGTTCCAGGACATTGTCATTGCGCGCACGCAGAACACCACAGAGAATGGTTACGGGCACTCGCCTGACGCCCCAGCCCACACCCGTGCCGAGGACTATCGCCGGGTCTGGCGCAGCTTCTACGAGACGCGCGACTTCCTGCGCAACGACGTGCAGATCGACGGCGCACGGTTCGGGGTGTCCGGCAACAAGCAGGATGTGTTCGATAATCTGGTGATGAAGCGTCGCTACGCCATCAGCTTCGACATGCTGCTCCTGGAGGCGGAGGCACGCGCAGCCCGCCTGGGCAAGCAGGCGTACATCCACGTGGTGGGCTTCGGCCTGGGCGTGTGGAAGGTGGCGCCGCAGCAGGAGCAGATCTTTCTCGAGACCTTCGAGCAGCGTCTGCGTGCGCTCAGCGATCGACTGACCCACATTGGCGTCGTCCACTTCTCCTGGTTCAAGCTCGAACGCTGCGGCGGCATCCACAATGGCGCCGTCATCAAGTCCTCGCATCATCCGGACGGCGGTGTCCGTGTCCATCTCTCGAAGCGCAATCCGGCTCAGAAGCTGACAGCTCCGGAGCATTCCGACATGCTGCTCGTGGTATCCTATGCCTGGGACGGCAACGCATTGCCCGGCAATGAGTTCTGGATGGTAAGTAGCCCGTGCTCCTCCACTGATCCGTGATCCACTACGATTTGTCTCGTCTCCCGCAGAAAATGCTCAAGTCAACGGGCGACTCGTCCACGGCCTGTTCCACGCTCATCACCGAGCTGCATAATCCCCACATCAATGAGGATTACTGCAGTGGCCGGAATCTGCACATTGCCTCGCCCAAATACGGCGTACTCCACATATCCGATTACGCCAAGCTCGTCCTTGAGAACGCATCTGGATAAATGTACCTCGTCTAATATTGTATTTTGTTGTATATACTAATCACATTATAAATATTACAATGTACACGTGCAATACGTAATAGAATTATTTATTGTTCAGTTTTTGTCGGAATTATCTGAAATAATTTGATTCATTTACTTTTTACCTACATTTTCAAATACACAAACCAGGATTGATTGTAGAAGAGTTAGTTAAGCTATAAATGCCTTGGATATGTGTCTTTGCTGGCATTGGCAGTCCTATAAATACTCAGGTATATAAGAGTGCTGCAGCTAGGCAATACGTATATTAATGGGTGTGTGTCTTTGGTGGCTCCACCTATTAATGGACAGGCGTATAAGAATGATTTTATAAGTGTATAATATTAGTGGGTGCGTCTACAGCTCTAATGCAAGCGTTTAAGAGTGATTATAAATACTGCTGATAAGCTATTCACACATGTATGACACTGCGGAAATGTAAAGGACTTATTTTATAAGTGCTGCAGCTGGGATATAGCTTGTCACATAATAGTGGGTGTGTGTCTGCGCTGGCTCTATTGCCTCTGCAATAATGCAAGTGTATAAGAGTAACTTTATAAGTGCTGCAACTATACATACATTATGTACATGTATGATACATGCTATAGTGGCTGTGTGTCTCTGATTGTGAAAATGTATTAGGAATATTGATAGTTCTTGACATTGCCATAATTATAAAACTGTATAAGGGATAGCTATACACATATTAGGGGGTGGGTGTCATTGCTGGCTTTACCGGAACAGCAGTAGGTATTACTGTCGCTAGGCAATAAAGGCATTATTGGGTTTGTGTTTATGCTAACTTTATCATGCAGTAGTAGGTGCATGTCTTTCCTACCTATAACATATGTTTATAAGAGTAAATTCCTTGTATAAGAACACAAGAACTTGTGCGAATACCGGGTTCGAGTCTTTTCTGCTGCAATAGCTGTTCTAAAAAACAAAGGTGCATCAATGCAATTCGCCGCACTTATCGAGTGGCCAAACCTTTTGTATGGTAAGTGTGCTATGCTAAGATCCTAGTTGCCATAAAAACAATCAGTTAACGCAGCCAAAAGCTGATCCGCACGAAACTCGCTGCCGTACTCCAGTTTCAAATCAAAAGCCGTCGAATCTGCAGCCTTTTTTTTTATTGATAACGCGAAATTCGCAGGATTGTATGCAGCGGCGGGTCGCGAGGGGTGGGCGTGTGGCCGAGTGGTGCGATGCGAGGGCGCCCCTTCTCAGGACGCGATGTGGCCTCACCGCGATGAATCGATCCGCCGGACTGCCAAACTGCCAAACTGATGTAACTGATTAACTCTTCTCGCTGCCTGGACTCTTCTTGGGCAAGAATAGCTCCAGGAGGCGGAAGAACCTCGACGAGGTCGGCTTCGGCTCCTTCCCAGCCGCCGCTGCCTCCTTCTCCTCCTCAGTCTCCGGCGCCTTCGGCGTGTTGTCCACTACGAATGTCATGTCGTTGTGTGGGGAGAGTGTTCCGGGTATGGGCAGTATCAGGTATGGGAGATTCTTGATCCGGGGCACCAAAGCATCTGCTCCCGCCCCCACAGCTGAGTGTGAACGCTGAGCAGATAACTTTGGATGCCTCGGAGTGTGCCCGTCCTCGTGTGTTGCTCCCCCCTGGTGTTTCCGTGTCTTGCTCCGTGTCCTGCTCCGTGTGACATTCGAGTGGACAGCACGCGAAGTCGCACGGCTGTTGTGGTGGTGCTGCTGCTGCGGCTGCTGTCGCGAGTCCGTCTCGCCCCTCGGCCTGGCGCCAGCCAGAGTATTGGGAGAGTCCGTCCTGCCCCTAGCCCACTCGCGCGAGATATTCGTCGGCATCCTGGACGAGCCGGCGGGCACCTGGCTCACGCTACGGCGCATTCTCAGTATGGTGCGCGGCCCCCCGCGCGATGCCTCCGGCTGGGGCCTTGGTGAGCCGGCAAATGGCCTAGGTGAGTGTAGGTATTCCCTGGGCATGCCAGAGTAAGCCCTGGGCGAACGCAGCTCTTCCGTCGGCCTGCCGGAGTATGCCCGAGGCGAACGCGCGTCTTCCTTGGGAGTGACGGAGTGCCGGAATCCCCATTCGTGCGGCATGCCGGTGTGTCCTCTGGGCTCGCGTGGACGCTCTCGCGGCGGAGCTGGTCGGTACCTGGCTAGGCGTTCGGCCTGTCGCCCCTCGCTGGCCGGCTCCATGAGCTGGGACTTGCTGCGCGAGAGCTTCATCCGGCGCGAGGAGTACAGCTTGTTGGGCGAGACGGAGCGGGCGCGGGTCGGGCTGTAGAGACTGGCCTGGCCGATGACGATGGGCACGTTGCCGCGCGCGGCCACGGGGTCGTAGCCAGATGGCATCTCGACGAAGTTGGTCTTGTAGAAGGTGCGGAACCACTGGGCGAAGGCGTAGTTGTCCTGGAAGCGGCCCTTCACCAGCAGCTCGATGTCGATAGGCGTGTTCACCTGGACGGCGTTGAAGCTCTGCTGGAGCACGCGGAAGTTCTCGATGAACTCCGTCGGCTGGTTGCACACGAACTTCACCTTGTGCATCCGCACCGTGTTCGGGAAGAGGATGTCCATCAGGTTGCAGTACGCGGCCCCGGTGCACAGCTCCTCGATCTTCTTCACCTCGCTGTCCAGCGTGTAGTTCACCCACGAGATGATCTCGTTGCGCGACCACTGCTTCTTCGAGTTGCGCGTGCACACCACATTGGTCGCCCGCACCCTGCGCCCTGATGCCGTGTCCCCAACGACCTCTCGCTCCCGCTCCCTGCGCGCAGCCATGACTATGACAATGTCCTTGAGAGAGCACCCAAAGTAGTCGAGGAGTCGGAGTTTGCTCGTATATAATAGAGAAATGGAGACTCTCTCTCTCTTTCTCTCTGTCGAGCCGACCTCAATGCGCGTGTTCCTCCGGAAGGATGTGGTACAGGATTTCAAATATGTAAAAATAGAAATAGAACTAAAAATATATCAACTACTCTAGACTTTAAAATGTCCTTCTTGTTGCTCTTTGTTGACTGAGCAACCAAATTCAATTTGCAAAATTACCAGCCGAAAGATCCAAAATGTCGAAAACTGAGATTCTAGTGCGTGCGGTTAGCTCAATCGTTAGAAAAGCGGATGCGAAGGCGTCAGAGCTCGTATCGAATACTTTTCCAAAATCTGCAAATGCAAAAGTTTTAGATTAGTATAAGATATAGACATATAGAGAGATGTGGATATAGGTATAGGATATGGATATATATAGAGAGAGATAGATACAAAGAGAGATATAGATAGAGAGAGATGTAGATATAAATATAGATACTGATATAGATACATAGAGAGAGAGAGAGAGATAGATATACATGCCTTCAGGCAAACCCCCAACCCCTCGCGGAAGGGGTTGGTCTAACCCACTTGCCGCAGTCTGGCTACGCACAAGGCAAACAAATTGCATGAGAAACATACAAAATTGGAATATATACATATACATATATATATTTCTAAATAAATATTCCAATTGTCTCTCTCTCTCTCTGTCTCTGTCTCTCTTTCTCTCTCTCTCTCTCCCGCCTGCCTAAAAGTTTATGCGGTTGACCGAACAAATTGTGCGAATGGCTTCAAAACTGAAAGCCACTCGACGCTGCATCTAAACAAATGCAATTTAATTGTAAACCATTCCCGAGGCTCTCTTCAAGCCACGCCCCGTCGCCTCCTTCGCCCTCCAGCTGGCTATCTCTCGTGCGCTTATTTGGCTTTGCTTTGTTTGCATTTGGCTTTCACTTCTGTTTGTATTTATAAATTTGAATTGATTGCATTCAAAAACAGAAATTCAATTTCCATTTTTACCCACACACAGAGAGAGAGAGAGAGAGAGAGAGAGAAAGAGCGAGAGAGATATAGATAGAAAATAGAAATCTATCTGCACGCACAGGCGGCTGTTCGGTGTGTGCGACTCTTTGTCGCCTTGCTTCGAACTAAACTAAAGCATTAAACACACCTGTCCATTTAATATCACCTGCTTTACCTGCCTACAGCTGACCCAATGCATGTTTAGCAAAATTTAATATTCATTTATGAACTAATTTGTCCCTTGACTTGTCCCCATTCAAGTATATTCTCTTCTCCAATCGTACCTACTTTCCACTTTATCTCCCTTTTCAGAACTCACCCACTTGGAGCCCACCTCTCCTGAACTCAGCTCTACTGTAAGCTAACCTCTACAGCAAATGCACTTCTTCCCCGAGTTCACCTCTGCTCTCCTCAACTGAAATATACTCAACTCACCTCTCTTTAAAATGCACCTCTTATTCAAGCTCACCTCTACCCCTACTAAATCACCTCACTACTTCACCTCTGCTCAAAGCACCTCTCTTCTCCAAACTCACCCCCACTCCCAACCCTCCTCAACTCTTAATCTACCTCAACTGCTACACCCAACTCACCTCTTCACCTCTGTTCAAAGAACCACCTCATGTCTACTTCAAGCTGACCTCAATTATTACCTCTAACTCACCCTGAATTCACCTCAATTATTGCTCCTAATTCACCCCAAATTCACCTCTTCTTCTACACATTCTACAAGCTGACCTCCATTCAAATTCACCTTACATCAAACTCACCTCTACTCTTAACTCACCTCTACTCAAATTCACCACTGTCCAAAGCGCCTCCACTCCAAGTGCATCTCTCCACCAAGCTCACCCCTACCCAAACATCTCACACCACCAAAAAGAAAACTCAACTCTACCCCCTACTCCCCTCTGTACTCGTCCCAGCTTTCCCCTTCAAACTCACCTCACCCCCAGACCCAACTTACCCAGCAGCTCAACCGCAAGTTCACCTTCCACTTGGCAGTCGAAGTTCAAGAAATATTTCAGTACTCACCAGATAAAGTTGAATTGCCTCAAAATCTACCTATTCTAATGTGAGCGAAAGTAAATGTTAAAAAAACAAAAATATAAAATATAAAATTTTGCTGTGAGCTGTGTGGTTTCTACCTTACTTTGTAGACTGAGCTGAGAACTGCCCGGACTGGACTCCCTAACAAAATCTCAGTGACAGCAATGCTGAAGCCCACTTCTCTGAGAGGTTTTCCAATGTTTCTCTAGCAGAGTGTTTCGACTACCTCAAAACTACTAGACCGATTTGAAAAGTTATTTCACAGTGTGAATTATAGATTATTCTAATACCTAAAATTCGTAGTAGGCATTTAGCTTAAACTAATTTTTTAGTCTTTTTTTTATTTTCAGATTTGAATCGTCTTATAAAGTGTTAAGAGTAGAGCTATGTCCTCAGTAATGGAAAATCGGAAAATACGTTATTAAAGGTACAGCTTCATATAGACAATCCTCTCGTATAAAAGCAGATAGTTTATATATCCATATCTGCGCCTTATCTTATCTTTGAATAAATCTCAAAAATTATATCTACTAAAAAGAGAAATTTCTTATAGGAATACTTTAGATATTTCATCAATGTGGGCTTCTGAAGCAGACTCCTACGTGAGATTTATATACAATTTTAAAGCTGTTTTTTAGAACACGGACGGGTATTGTGCAGTCAGTCACGCTTACTGGTTTAGCATTATATCTACTAAAAACATTTTAATAAAATATATAAATAGGAAAAAATACCTATTATTTATTTTTAAAGCACTTTTATCTTCGAATAGATCTCTAACAATATTTATGAAGGAAACTTTCTTGATATCTATAGGAATAGATTCAATGATATCTTTGAGTAGATCTCTAAGAATGTCTATGAGAGGAGCTTGCTATAGGAATACTTTCGATATTCCATCTACTCTGATTTCTCTTATTTTCAGTGAGAAATAATATTTTCAAAATTTGCATACAAATATCTACAGAGGTCATTTATAGAATGAATAAATGAATCCCATATGCCTCTGGTATGTAGGGTATTTGCGGTCGATTGGTATTCCCCTGCCGCCTGGGACGCACCTTGACCGAACAGCTCATTGAATGCAATGTTTTAAGCACAGTAGAAACACACACACACACACACACACACACACACACACACACACACACTCAGGTGAAGGGCATTGCGATTTGGGGAGCAGCTGCTGGAATCTGACAGAGCTGAAACGGATCGAGCAGGCAAATGTGCAACTTATCGCGGGGCACGTTTAAAATATTTCATTTTGCTTCAAATGAAAATGCGGCAAATTCGATTCGGAGAGTGTGAAATAGACCATGCCCAGCCTTGACCTAATCAAACCGAATATCAAAGCGAAATATTTACAGCTCGTCTGACATGCCAAAAAAAAAAAAAAAATAACATTTCAAAACATTTACAAACAACGCCTCAAATACCCTGTAAACAGGGGCCATAGGTTGGCTTAGCTGCGATGGGCAAATTGTTGCGCTAAGTATACTATATTAAGTATACGTCGGGTGTGTAGAGTTAGGTCAGGTCAAGTTGTTTTAGCTTTGGGTTACCTGATACCCTGTAAAGAGCAGAGAGTTGTTTGATGAGCAGTGGAAGCTTACTTAGACTGCCATAGGTATATATATGTACATATATCATAAATAAGTCAGAATAGAAATTGTGAATGAGCACTGTGCTTAGATCTGGCTCTTTAAGTCTTAGCGCATTTCTCATTCTCAATTTTCTGCTCGCTAGGGTATTCCGGTGTCGTCATGCCCACTCTCATGGTCAGCTCTTTCGTGTCGTGTCTGAAGAATCTTTGAGGAAAAGCAAAAGCTTCCGTTCGCAATCCATTAAAAGGCACAAACGGAGAAGTGCGAAATAACAAATGAGACTTAGGCAAACGAGAAACGAACCACTTGGCAGCAGTCGAGTGGTATCGACTGCACAATGACCGCTCGAGCTGCAAGAATGAAAGAAATAAATATAAATGTGAGGCAAAGTTGAGCATGGAATTGATAGGCCTAGCTACATGTATAGCTGAGATATAGAAATTCCCACTTTGTGTTTAGAATGAAATGCAGAGATGAGAATTGCGTAGGAAGGCCCATCAATCAATGTAGCTGCCCTATAAACTGTAGCTAAAGCTATAGCTATTCCCGATTTGCCACGCCCCCGTTTAGTCACATCCACAGGTTATACCATTGATAACCAAAATTGAAATCTCTCAAAGAGCAAGAAGTATGTGTCACAAAACCTATATACTCCTTTCAAAACCTGAACGAGTATGAACTGCCTAAGTGGGACTCAGGCTATCAAGAGTGAGGTTAAGTTCGGCCAAAAACTAAAAGTAGTTCTATATATACATATATACAAATATGGATAACTGAAAACCAAGAATAAAACAAAAGATTTCAAATAAAACACGAAAATAAATGAAAGTCGAGCGAGTATTTCGTAGCAGTTCGTAGGCAGCTTATGGGCCATAAAGCACGATTGATGCACAGCCCAATAAATTGTTTGTCTATCTATTATATATCTAATGCATGTGCTTGTGTGGCTCTGAATGTATCTAAAAGTGCTTAACGCTACTGTTTCTGCAGTCAAAAATCATGCCTAAAGCGCCTACGGCATTCCACTCACCAAAGAGCAAAAGTCCCGCAGCGTCGCGCCTTCCAGTGCTCTGTGGGGGAAATTCGCGCTCTTCGCGCTGTCGAGTGGACAATCGAGAATTTCCCTTAAGCAAGGAGCCGGCTATAAAAGCGCGACGACTGCGCTGCGGCGGCTCACAAAGCGACGGCGAACGCGACGCGACAGTTGCCTCAGCACCGAGCACAGAGCGAAGCACAGAGAACCGAGCGAGTTGCGCGCGATTGAAAAACACGTAAAAGCCAAGCAAAGAACCGTTAGACAAAAGTAACGGTCCGAACAAGACGCCTATGCAAATTGCTCGCGTGCGAGTGCCTGTCACGCTGTCCCTGTGCTTGTGCTTCTCTGCGTTCGTTATTTTTGTTCTTGTGCTCAAATTGCCGCAATAAAAGTGCAAAATTATGTGGCACATGTGAGTGTGGACACATTGAGAACAGTACAGAACTGAACCGTACAGAGCAATACCCCCCAAACAGTAGCCAGCGGCGACATAACGGTACGTAGAGCAACGCATGCCGTCACCTGACGCCGTGCAGCTTCATCCTCCTCTCCCCCCTTTCCTATACTCTGGAAAAGTTTTTGTTCTAAAATATTAAATCAATTTAATGAGTGCAATTTTCTAATTAGTTAATAAATCATTTTGGTGGCTCAGTCGAGCATACCCGACTGCACAATACTCTTAGTATTAAATTAAATATGAGGCAATAAGTGGCATTCAAACTGTAAATGCGAGGGACTCGCAAACTGTATTTAGAAAAATTCATTGAAATTGCTGAGCTTATGACAGGATCTCTTTGGGCAGTTGGTTTCATTTTGATCATGAATATATATACAATAATATAGATTATATACACATACATATGCTCTATATATGTATATAGTTTGTATGAAAGTCTTCTTCTCTTCTCTATATATTTTCTCCTCAATTTAAGTGTGAAATGTTCAAGAGAGATTCTACCATTTACTCGCTAAAATGATTTCAAGTAATCCCAAGGAAATTTGTATTTGAATCCTCAACTTTAAAATTGAATTAAATTTACCAAAAAATATAATCAAAATATTATATGGACTTAGTAATTTGAAGCTAAAGCTTATTAAGCCAAGTTAAAACATTTATATTTACATAAATATTCAATTTCATCATTTTTATGCTTAAGCAGTTAAAATGTAGCAATCGGGCGCTACCGACTGCATGATACTCTTGCACAGTCCAACAATCTAGGAATCTGCTGTAGCTTAACTGCTCCCCTTTGGAGCACCCAAACTTTATAGTGTTTTAGCCACAGTCCTAAGAGGTATAACCCTATCTTTTTTGGCCAATACATAGAGGAGGTCAAGAGTAACTTATTCATTAAATTTCGAGTTTCCTGATTCGTCACGTCTCCAGTAAGCGAGTACATATAATTGTTGTATAGTTTAAAGCAGCTGTACAATTCAGGCTACGAATCCGTGAAAATTACAGGGTATTTTCACTTCGTGAATGAGTGAGGATCATAATATTTTACATAATTAACTTAAACTTAGCTTAAGTTAAAGTTGTAAACAAAAACTTTAAGCTGAAGCAGGACGATTACTCAAGGAAGAAGTCTTCTAATTGACTTCAAAACCTGAGCAGCAGAGCCCAAGCTTATGAAAAAGTGTTGAAATTAAAAAAATAAAGTAAAAACAAAATAAATGAATAATAATAATGAATATAAAATTTAAATATAATATGAAGTGAAATGAAATGTCTTAAATTTAATATCATTTATAAAAGTGCTTGAATTAAGTTCAGTCCATGCATAAATAAATTAAGAATATTGCAGTCGGGCGCCACCGACTGCAGAATACTCATTCACAGTCCAGCTGCCACCAACAAAACATTTCAAGATATAGATTTTTCGATTTGCCACGCCCCCTTTATATATAATCCACAGATGAGCTCAAATAAGTGTTGAGTTCACAGCCTTAAAGCTTTTTACGATTTACCACGCCCTCATATAAGTTTTGGGCAGTCGGTAGAGCAGATTTAAAGCGATGTAACTGGGATGATTACACTCAAAAAATTCGAAAATTCCAGGGCACATTTTGTATTCTGATACATCCCCATAGATAAGAACAAAATTATCTTTGGGCCATCTGAATCATCAGCACAATGAAAACCCCATTAAAAGTATTTAAGTTCTTAAAGCGCTAGCGACAAATGCAGTTTCAGATGATTCTGAGTGATTACCAAAAATAAGAAGAGAGATAAACGATTCCGAGCTGAAGACTCAGTTGCAGGCGATTTATGGCTTAATTAAATATGGGCGCTGAGTGTCGATGGCATCACTCAGTTCCTGGATGCGGACGCCGCCTTGGCCACAATGAAGGTGGCTGCCATTAAATCCATGTTTTGTGTCCGGCCATTTAATGGGGTGTGTGTGTGTGTGTGTGTGTGTGTGTGTGTGTGTGTGTGTGTGTGTGTGTGTGTGTGTGTGAGTGGGTCTCTGTGTGAGTGTGTGTGTGTTGTATAGGAAGTGTGTCTGGAGGAGTTTTCTTACATTGTTTGGATTTCCATTTCGATTGGATTCGTTTCCTTTTGGCTTGGTTTGGCTCGTTTCATTACATTCCGATTGAATCGAATTCACTTTTGCTGGTAATGAAGCTAGTTGGCATTGGCCATGGCCACACACACTCACACACACACACAACACTAGTTAACATATTTTTATGGCCCCGTTGTCGCCAAAGTGTCCTCCAGTTTCAGCATCAACTTCAGCTTCGAGTGCCATTTGCTGGTGGTCATGGAGCCGCGGGGCGGCCTGTGGATTGCCCGCTTGATTGGCCCCTCAAATGTAGTGGGTGGGTCGAAAGGGGGCGCGTTTTATGTTCCGCTTCACATATGCCATTGTGTGTGTATGTGTGTGTGTGTGTGTGTGTGTGGGGGGGGGGCACTACACATGGCACAGTTGCAGAGCCATCAAATAAAAGAGGAACTCTCGACCAATCTATATATAGCCAGCCGCCTGCAACTTGCAAACTTTCAATTGCTCAGTTTTTGTGCAATGAAAATAAATCAGATTCCATTCAGAGTCCGCAGTCCGACCAAATAAAAAGCAACTAAGTTGAAAACAACCAACGAGTGCTCTGGCCGGGCGTATCCGACTTGCAGATACACTGCAAAGTGGGTTGATGCTGATGCCAAGCGATCTGCGATTGCTTCTTATACATATGCATAGCAAAAGATATAGAAGGCTATATAGACACACAGCCACATACACACAGAGACTCTCCCATGTAAGCACGCGCTCAGTTTAGTGCGCTGCGACTGCGCTTGAGCTGCACTTGCAATGGGCTTTACTATGGGAATGAAGTACCCATTGCTGAATTACTTTTCTCCCAGATAGACTTACCAAAACAATTTAGAGCCCGATAATGGCATATAGATATAGATCTTATTCCGTAATACTTGATATATATCCAAAGTATATAAATAATCTTCTAATGATTACAAAGAATTTACAAAAGTTTGCACTTTTCGTAGCGCTCAAGTTGTGGGTAGCAAACAAAATCAAATTAACGATAACAAGTAAATGGCACAAGTTATCGATAAAATCGATAAGCTCGTCAAACGTATGGTATTCCATTTCCATATTCCCCATTTCAATGGTTTCAAAGCGAGTAAGAGAATGCGCCAATAATTCCAAATGGAAATGGATTGATATTTTATCATAGAAATTCGAAAAATATATTTTTCTCTACAAATCTTATATGTATGAGTATATATGTATATAAAAGGTATTTGTTCTATTGTTATAAATATGAAATATATATTGTTAGATAAATAAATCAAATAACAACAAAAATTCAAAGCTCAGTTGCAGGCGAAGCCTCTGATTGCATAGAGCGAGCAGTTAAGAGGCTTAAAGTGAGAGATGGAAATTTCTATACAACATTTATTGGGATATTACTATGATACTGATTCTATTCTGGGTCTACATTCAGGCAATTTCATATTTGTATAAGAATTAGCAAGGCCTTCATAGGCACTGCAGACACTACTTCAAGCGCAAGGCCTAATTCTGATTGATCCTGCTCAATAAGCCGCCAATAGCAGCTCGTCGCTTCGACTTTTCTGACTAGACTATTCACAGCATGGCCTAACTCCGTCTGGGTGTTAACTTAAGATACAAAAGGCGATATGCCTGATGCTACTGGGTGCCATGACGACGCTTGACTTCATGTGGAAAATTATCTTGCGTCTTAATAAGTGATCAGAACTTTCTACGATCAAATAATAAGTACACATAGAATATTTCAGAAGCCGAATGTTATCGATAACTTAAAGCGCAGCTGAAAAGTAGTTATGGATAATAAGTAAAGTCCCTATTTGGTCACATACTAGATACATGTATGAGATCTGTATACTATATAGGACAATATAATATTGAAAAATAGTTTTATGCAGAGTATTATATCAAAAAAATGAACTATATTCTTTATTGACTTAGAACTCTGTTTACATTATGTGAACTTTTAGACAATTACGCCAAAAATATATAAAAAGTACTTATGTATAGAGCTATAGATCCTAGATAAGTGGATGATGATGATCTCGAGGTCTCTTGAAAAGGCGAACAAAGTAGAAAATATAATAGACGTAGCTTCTAGGCTTTAGCTTCTGTATAATAGACAGATAGATACATATATTCCCAGCTTTAATTGCCTCAACTAACCAAGTGGCTGTCAGAGTTGACATGAGGTTAAATAATAGTGTCCGGGCAATAACTAAACTAAAGCTATTGCTTAGGCAGTGACAGGCCGAGAGCACTTGACTCGCAGATATGGATTCGCCAAGAGGCGATATGGGGAGTAGCGAATTCCCAGTGGACGACTAGAACGGACTAAGCTAGTTGTCAACTCGTGACGAGGCAGGGTAAGCGAGTCTTAAGCGGCGCTAGCTTCATTAGGCGTTTGCCAACACTCAAATAAAGCCCCAGAGGTCAACCGGATGATTCATTAAAGCAATTAGCAGTCCAGCCAATGCTTCCAATTTTGCGAATTTCTCTTTGCAGACAGCCGAAACCGCAACAGCAGCAGCAGCAGCTTCAGCACCACCAGTAGCCAGGCCGGGGCGTGGCAAGAAGAAGGCGGAAGGGAATCGGAGGCGCGCCACCAAATGCTCATTGAAATTTACGATTATGCTGCGAAATTATTAAACAATATGACCGCAACAACAGCAAGCATCATTAATAATCTGGCCAGCGGGGCTGAAGGGACAGCCGGAGCGGGCGGCAGGGAGAGTCCAAATCCCACGGCGGCCACAAATCTAACGTCTAAACTGCTGCAGGCGACAACGGGCAATATGAAGACGCTGCTGAATCGCACGCTGGCCACAATGGGCGGTCAGCGTGGCACACTGACCACCCTGCTGCTCCACGGCGGGCTGGGCACGGACGTGGCCAGCGGGCAGCGGATTCGGCAGCTGCCCCACGCCAATGGCAGCGTGCATGCCACAGCTAGCGACAGCAACGACCCTGGCCAGGACATGTACAATGCATTTAATGTCACGCCGACCTCCTCCACTGTCGGCTTCATCGAGTCCTCGACCACGGCCGCCAGCACCGTGCTGAGCAGCGCCATCACCCATCTGCCGGCGACCAGTGGGCCGGCCACCACATTCCCAGCTCAGACGATGGCCACCATCATTGCGGCCGGCAACAAGAACCGCGCCACCACCATCATCCTCTATCCAACGGGTGAGTCGACCCATTTCCAAATCACAATTCAGTTACAGAGCTTCCGCTAATGCCAATTCGAATGCTTGTTAACGCGAGAGAGAGGAGATGCAGTCCGACATGGACTGCTAATGGAGTTAAGATAGCTCCCAATTATACTTTATGTGAAATATTGATTTGTGTTGTGATGATATTACTATATACATATAGTCACTATATCTTTCTACACAGCTTTTTTATCGGATATTTCCTGTTGCTACTGGCAAGCTCTATTCAGGCAACAGGAAAATTGAATCCATATAAAGTTTACTATTATTAATTAATTTAAAGTACTTTCTCGGGCTTTCACGATGTTCCAATTTGAATTTGTTGTGCTTTTTAACCACCCACAGAGATCCAGGGCTGAGATATATCGATAACTTACAGGGCTGCAGTACGGACGTAAATTTAAAAAAATGTTTTATTCACAAACGTTCCAAATTTTAAGTATTTAAAGTGCAAGATCCATGAAGAGTCATGTTTCCAACTTGGACTTGCTCTCTTAGATTTTAATATAAAATTGAGTTAGGGCATATTTATATTAACTATAGAATATAATGATCATATAGTAATATTATATCATTTCATCATCCATCCAAGCATTCTTTAATTTATTTCAGAGATCTTCATTTAAATTAATTTTCGATTTTTTTGAGATTTATTTAAAAGCCTTTTCAAATCATCGACAGTCTCTCGACCTTTTTGATTTGTCTTTCACTTAAGTATTTATGCCTTACAGCTTCCAATCGCCAATCAGTGCTCAAAAATAGAATACCACATCACGTCTATTCCACATTATATAGAGGCGAAAATGATATTAAATGCGTATTCTGGGTATTCAGGAGAAGAAGATTGGCATAAGCAGACTAATAAATTTATCCTAGTCTATTTAGCTCTCTGTTAGTCCATCCCTTCCGCCTGTCACCTGTCCGCCCGTTCATGTCTCTATTGTATTTATTAATGCAGTTCTTGGAAATCTATTATTAGAATCGCAAATGCGATTGAATTCTATTTGTGTCACATCCTACTTTGGTTTTGCCTTTGCCATTTCCCTGACAAGTTTTGCGGTGACTCTGGGGGTGGCGTTGGCGGTGTCGGTGGCTGTTGAAGCATTATATTTGTGTTACATTGAGAGTGGTCTACACCATATGCTTGTTCGTCAAACTAAAAGAGTATATAGGTTTTGTGCAGTGTGACAGAATCCAGGATAAATCAGTTGAGCTAGGAGTTCGGAGCATCTCCGAGTCAGGCCCTCTCGTCTAGAGCACTCACTCTGAAACGAATTGAGGAAGGCATAGCAAATGATAAAGTAGAATCCTATTGTAGTATCGAAAGTAATATCATTTAGACTCGAATCGAATGCCTTTGACTTATGGCTCACACCATCAGCAGCAGTCCTAGTCCTCCCCCTTGCTGTTTTTCTCTTGACCAGCTTACAAATTGAGCTCTTTGAACTGAATTGAAGCTTAACGAATGATTATATTTGTTAGCTTCAAAGCTGTGGAGCTCTAAGCCAAGCAGGATTGGATTTAAGTTATAAAACTTTTGACAGAGATTCAGCTGCAAAGCGAAGGAAACTTTCGCCCCCTGCACAGATGAGTGCAAATGAACTGTGTTTTCCAATAACAGAGACATAATATCGTTACCATTGTTGTTCTGGGCTCTTACGCTCATTATTATTGTTATGCCAGGCGCTTGAGCTTCCAGCATGGCCAAGTGTTTGTCTTCCATTAGAAATTAAATAGGTTTTCGTCTGACGTACTTAATTGAAGTAACACAAGAGCACATAATGACAAATGGCCTTTGACCTTTCACAAATATAGTTGGTGATTCTCGTATTCAAATGAAAGTCACTCAACAGCAGTGGGCTCTGAGTGCCACTTCATGGCATAGGCAAACGTCCCTCGGGAGAATGTGTTCCGAGGAAGTACAGCTTATGAAGAGACTATTTTCATATCTAATAAGCATCAGCTCGTAGTTCTCGTAAAATTCGCACTTCACAGCAAAGATAATGCCCGTGTTAAGGCCAACATAAGCCGGTGACCTTTCCGTTAAAGTACACTCTCGATTCCCAGCGGAGCTTCACACAGACGCTGGCGTATTAGCACGGCGCGTTTAATAGATCAACGAACGGTTCATTTGTTAAGTCCTTGGCCAATTGCTTTCTGGCCCTGTCAACGCAGCCGTCAGTTAATCATAATTGTGACTTAAGTCCAACTCGACGCTGGGCTCAATAATGTGGTCAACTAATTCGAATTTGCCAGTCGACAGTCGACAGGCGGCAGTCGACAGTCGCCATTCGCTTGGCTGCTGATTAGCACGCTTCGCACATCAATTTTTGTCAGCGAGCTCCCAGCCACGCCCCTGACGCCGCCTCTTCAATAATCAAATCAGCTGAGCCATTTAGACTGATGAACAGACAGCGAGTCGGGCAGACTGCCGGACGGACGGACGCATGGCGGGATGGAGGGAGGGGCGAAGTCGCGTGCCAGACCCAATTAGGGGCTAATTTGCATAATGCCATTCGTTCGCTCATTATCCCCAATGGCTCCGATAGCGAAGCGCCAAGCAATAGAAAATATAACCCCACGATTTTTTTGCCCATAGAAGGCTCTACTTCTTTTAATATACCCTGTCAGCATGAGCTGGAGTGGCGCCGGGGGTAGCCATGGACAAAAGCATTTGTAATCCTTTCAATATGTCGATATATATGTGAGTGCATATATCTGTATGTGTCTGGTGACTACTATCTCTTCGTGTATATATACAATTAATCAGTATGTGCATCGACTATCAATATATAATGCATAACCAATGGGAGTTTCATATGAAAGATGGTTCAGAAGGGGCTAGGGCAATGGGTAGAAAATTTGTTATATATCTGAATATCCTTCAAGGAAGGGTTCAGATATTTATCGATGAAGACAAGACGAAGACTTTTTCAAATACTTACCAGTCAAGGGATGGTCTATCTTACCCCTTGATTTACCTCTAAGTTCAACTGTCAAAGAAGTATCAGCTGAAAGATAGCAGAAGTATAACTAACTAACTAACTATAAGTTTACAGAGTACATGCATTACTAAAAGAAACTTAAGCAGTTCTGGCAACTGAGTTTTACTCCTAGACTGGTATTCGTTGCCAAGTTTTTACAGCAGCTACAGGGTAAGCTCTCGTCGAGCATTTCCTGGCTAAGACGCGCACACTTATCTTTGCACTTATGAAGCACTGCAAGCTTCGCTCGGCAATTGGGGCAAGTGTTATGGAGCGACAGAGACAAAGGGTGCACATAATAAGGTAGAGCGAGAGAGAGAGACAGAGCAAAGGGAGATAGAGTAAGAGCTTACGACCTTACGACCCTTGGGCCTAATGCAGCAATTAGGCAAGTTTAAGTCGCATTAATTGCAGAGTTTGGTCGACTATTAACGCGACTCGAACCGTTGATTATTTTAAGCGCCAGCAGCTCTTAACTTGGCTCTGGGCTCCAGAAAGTTGAGGCGCTCGCAAGGGGAGGGGGAGCACTGAATGCTGACTCAGTTTGTTACCATTAAGACAAATCAGAGAGACTTCGTCGACGACGACGTTAATATCTCATATCCTAATCACGGCCGCTTATCTGTTTGTATCAGCAACGCGCAGCGACATTGTCAGCGCTTTCATGCGCCTCAGGCCTATCTTTATGGTAGGACGAGGCTGACATAAAAATACTTTTCGACAAAAGCCAGCAAACTTGTCCATTGCCACAGCAACAATGCGACAAACAGGACAACAATAAAAATACATACAACAAAAGCGAAGTGCGTAAATTTCATTCAATGAAATTGTTTAGCCCCACACCAAACCAACCCACCAAGCCGCCGTACCACCCATCCACCGCTAACTAGCCGTCTCCACTGCTCCACTACTACATACGTGCCCCAAAAACTATCTGCATGAAACAATTTCTGAAGCGGCCAGTGCTGCAGCATGTTGCAAGCGAATATGTTGCAAGTATTTTGCGCCAGATAGTTCGCAAAATATGTTTATCGGATTCTTTGAAAGCAGATTGTGTTGCAGGCAGAATGCTGATCACAAATAGTTTCGCTGAAGTGCAAACTTGCTTAGAAAATAAGCTCGAGCCAACTGAAAATTTCAGTTCAGATACATTGTGAATGCCAACCAGCTACGATATAGAGATTGCTGAATAAATGTCCTTCACCGACAGCAAGTTAAGTCAGTTAGACAGGTTCGTCGGGTAAGGGGTCAATCAAATAGGCTGATAGTCTATCACTTACTGGGTAAGTTAAATAGACCATTTGTCAGTCAATCAGTAGAAGAATCAACCAATCAGTCAATCAGCTTTTCAATCAATCATACAATCACTTGCTGAGTTAATTAGATAGTCCATTCGTCATCTGAGTCAATTAGTCTAACAATCAATCAATAAATTAATCTGTCAGCTCGTCAATCATTTAGCCAGTTAGGTAGTCAATCCGTCCTTTAGTCAATCAATCAATCAGTATAACAATCAACTAATCAGTCAATCAATTTGCCAATCAATCACCCAACTAGTCAATTACGAACTGAATAAGTTAGACAGTCCATGACTCCTTTAGACAGCCCATTAGTCAGTCAGTCAATCAGACGAGCAGTCAACCAATCAGTCAATTAACTTGTCAATCGATCACTCACCTAGCCTTTCACTTACTAAGCTGGATATATAATCGGTCCGTTAGTCAGCCAGTCAATCTGTAGAAGAATCAACCAATCAGTCAATCAGATTTTCAATCAATCAGTCAGTTAATGAGTTAGTCAACCACTAGCTAACCAGTCAGTTAGTTAGTCGATCAGTCAGTTGATCAATTAGCTAGTCAGTCAGTAAATCAATCAATCGGCTAGATAGTCGGTCCGTTGACCAGTCGATCAGTCAATCAATCAGCAACCCATTTAGTCAGTTAGTTAATTAGGCAATCAATCAAAGAATGAATCAGTAATCAGATTGCCAGTCTGTTTATCTGTCAATCAATTAGGTGGTCTGTCAGTCAGTCAATCAGGCAATCAGTTAGTGAATCCATCAGTCAGTTCATTAGTCGCTACCCAATTAGACAACTATTTGATCAATCAATCAGTGGTAATCAGTGAATCAGGCACTCAGTCAATCATTAATCAGTCAGCCAGCACATCAGTCTGCTAGGCAATCATTCACTCAGTTAGTGAACTCGAATCACTTCCTATATTAAGCTGACATTTAATTTAAAGGAATTTGTATATAAATTCTATTTTATATTATTTACATTGTCAATCAAAATGTAAATTTCTTGAGGGAAAGTTTTGTTTCCGTGCGCTTAGCTCACAAAATAACAAATCGAAAGCGAATTGCATTTGATTTGGATTATGGGCTTGAAGCTGCCCCAAAAAATCTTTACGTTAAATTAGAAAAGTTGAAGCACGTTTTAGGGATTATAAAGTTTCGTAGGGCAACGCCAAGATGCAATAATCAATTCAGAGCCGAGAGCCCTTGCTCAAGATTAATTTAGCGAGCTTTGAGCTTAGTATAAAGTGTTGCACAATTGATGAAAAATGGACAGCAGCTCCTCGCCAACGTCCAACACAGTGTTTATTTCTTGGAGCAACAAAAATATGTTGCATTTGTCGTTGAAATTGTGAGCCTGTCACGTGCCCATTCCTAGCTGTTATCCGCACCATTAGCGAGTGTTGACAGTTGATTGACTTTCCTTTAAGCACTTCCCAACACTCTTTACTAAGTGGCTTACACTTCTGCTTGCCTCGGCACTTGCTTTCTTTCATTCGTCTCCATCTCCGTCTCCGTTTGGCAAACTATGCCGAGTACAGTGCGCCCCCGGCCATGCGAAAATACGACTAAGTAGTTCACTTGCAGCATTTCCCTGAAGCGCTCGTCCCAACTTTCAGCAGCAACTACTTTAAAAGCCTCGCCAAACAGCACGCAAACTGCGCCCCTTCAACTTGAACCCTGCGCAGACTAACCCTGTGCCAGTGCACGCCTTGTCTGGGCCCGAGCTACGGACAGGAGATGGTAGCGTGCGCGGCTCATCAAGCACGAGCTGCTCAATAACTAAATAAATAAAGAGTCTTGAGAAGTTGAGCAACTTTTCAGATATGGGTTCAACATTAGGATTAGGATTTAAATAAGAAGAAATTTATACAATATGCTAATGATGTGGTTTTGAATATATTCAGATGTATCCAATTAATCACTTCTACAGATATAGCCACCTAAAAAAAAAAATGAATGAATGAATTAATATATTAATAAACTGAAGGCGTGCTAAATATAGTTTAATAGCTGAAAGCCGCTAAAGTTGTTAATTGATTACATTAAAAGGGGAACAGTTATCGAACTTATAAAACAAGCTAGATCCATGCATGCTAGACAAGCGGGTTTATGGATAAATCGACTCAGCTCATTGTTCTATATGATATATGTGACCTGCCACGTCCCCGTTTTGCCACTTAAATATATTTTAACAAAATAATTTTACTCCGATTCCGATTTTCGATGGGTAAAAATGCTCTTCAAATCATAAGCTATAAAAAGCTTTAGCTTTTTTTGGCCTCTTGCGTGAGAGGAGTTAACAACACAGACTTTCAACTCAGGGCTGCTTTTCGATAGTCGATAACATCAAAGTCTCAAATGCTGTTCTACTCGTCAATTTGTGCGCGTCACGCGTTGTGAATAGACTTAATTTAAATCCGGGGAGTGTTCATTAATCTCTTTCTAAAATGGGTTCCCTGAAGGGCTATGTAAGTCTGTTGCTAATGGTGATCTGATTATCCTCTGTATTTTAAATATATCTTTCCATTAAGAATCCTTTAATGTCGGCTGCCCAAGCCCTCGATTATATCAACCCATTGACTCCATTTCGCATGTGCGAGATGTGCCGCAACGACAACCCGGACATGTGCCTCTTTTTCGAGAACGCCACCTCTCGACGTTGGCGCAAGCGCAACAGCAGTCGAAAGCTCTTGGCCCAAGAGACCAGCCAAGCGGCGCAGTTGAATGCAGTGGCTGATGCTGAGCAGGCCGGCAACGAGGCCACAAATCAGCAGTTGGTGCAGGCTGATCCAAATGGGAATACAGCAGATGTATAGATCTATGTAGATCATAAAATTATTGTTGGCCTAACTTTTTTCTCTAGATAAACAAGATGAAAATAAAATTGAAAAGCCAAAATAGAATGTAACTGTTGAGTAAAGAGGACTTTCATTGCCATAAAGCAGGAGGAAATATAACATTGTTGAATCGTAAAAGGAGTAGAGCCAGTTGAAAGTCTGCCAAAGGGGGTAGACGAGGCAGAGCTGAGCTGGACTCTGCTGGTATTACTAGAAACCTGACTGGGCATATTCCAGTTGGAACTGACGAAGTTGTCTTCGATTGCCACAACTAATGCTTGACTTGGGTAAAAGGTGCCTGAATGCGATATATTATAAACTCATTGTTATAGCAAATCTTTGCAATTTGGCTAAATGGGGACCTGTCACGTCTCCTTAAATACTACTGAATAAATTAAATTTTCATAAAACCATTTGAGCTTTGGCATTGGCATTGCCAATCGCTCAGGTAACGGCTGTGTCGCCTGCTTATGTAGCTATGATATTAGCTATTGATGTAAATTATACATATTTAAGTATGTATGTATATTAGAGTATAAAAATAATATGAAACATGTTAAGAGTGCACAGTCGAGACTGTTCGATTTCTAAGAATCGCTAAAGTTCTCCGTTACTTTTATATGTATGTAGCAAGCAAACACATACAGACACACAGACGCACAAACAAGCACACAATCTGATAACTGTGCAATTTGACTCAACAACTGAGGTCAGTCTGCCAGGCGCCGATAATGTGAGATATTAAATGTTTAATAGCTTGTTTCGTAGACGAACGATTTTGATCATACTTGTTGGGCGTGATCATGTCACTGATATGTATATATGTGCCAAAGCAGAAGTCTCTAGTACTTGCAATACGTCTTTTACAAATTTGGGACGAAGGGGGCGTGGCATCCAAAATTTACCAAAAACCGAAACTGTGTAAGGCTGAAATAACACTAAATGCAAAATTTGAAGACTCTAGCTATAAAGATGAATTAGATACAATTGTATAACTAAATTAAGATATCGGGTTTTAATCGATAACATTAAAACTATGACAGTTATCGATTATTTGAAACAAACTCAATCCTCTCGTGCTATACACGAACCTCCAAACAAAATTTGAAGTCTCTAGCTTTTATATGTTCTGAGATCGACGCGTTCAAACATAAGGACAGACAGACAGACGGACAGGGCTTAATCGAGCCGGCTTCTCTCCCTGCCACGCCTCCTTCTGCCTGTTACATACATTTCAACGAAACCATTATACCCTGATTTCCCATTTTCAATGCGTTCAGGGTATATTTAAACAATTTAAATCAAATTTAATATATAATATATTTAAACAATATATATTTAAACAATAATTATTATTTTTATAACGAAGAGAAAAAAGTTATATTTGATACATTCATCGTTAGAGCCGATATATCGCCATCAACACTCAAGCGTGGCGTGACACGCGCTCATCTCTAGGACAAAGCAGCCGAGTGGAAGTCACATTTCGCTCTCTTTCTCCTTTATCTGACACTTGAATTGCTTTTGTTGCTATTGTTGTTGTTGTTGTTGTCGTTGTTGTTGTAGCGCATTCCACGGTCGACTTGAAATATGCAAACATTCAATTTCGATTTAGTGGCTGTGGAGGCGCATAATTTGTATTGTATTTATTGAATATTTCGAGCATCAAACGCGGCCGCCCATTGACTCAGCATGAAATTACAGACAGTGGGAGGTGGGCTGCCAGTGGTGAGTGGTGAGTGGGGTGTGGGGCGTGGCATCAGACATAAAGACAGACTCTAGCTCCGGCCGGAAAGGGCAACAACAGCGAATGCTTGTCGAAGCACAGCTGCCGCTTATGCTCTCCCCTCCGTTTGGCAAGTTTTGCTCTGGCCCCTCTCCCAAGCCCCCGCAAGTCCTTGGCAGCCATCTTCGAGCCCTTACCCCGGCAATGGCCCCGGCTCTGCCCCTCTATTCAGGCATCAATTTGTGTAAATTTGAACTGTCACTTTGAAGGCGTTAATTGGATTCAATAAATGTCAAGCAGGGTGCGCGGCGTCAACAGTTGGAGCCAGTGCAGCATCAGCATCCTCATCCTCATCCTCATCCGCATCAGCATCAACAGCTGGCCATGGCGTTGTCTCTGCTGCCAAATTCATTTTAAGCCAACACCCCATCCACAAATCTCGCCACCCACGCCCCCACCTCCGGCCCCTTTTCAAGTTATATTTAGGACACGACACAACAACATTTTGGGGCCATGGATTTCTGTGGCTTAGATTCGAGGAGCGGAGGGCGTGAGGTGGTCCTCTGCCGCCTTGGCATGATTTTAGCTGGATTGTGGGCGTGTCGGCAGCCACAGCAGCAAACACTTTGTCAGCATTGGCCACTGCGCGAAAAATCTGCCAATTTCCATTCTAGCAAACTACATCTGAGCAGGCGATTCATAATATTTATTTATTTATTTATTTATTTTTTTTATTGTTACCAAGAATTAATTCTAAATAACAATTTTTGTTTTAAGCCAGAGCGACAAAGGCCTTCAGGCGTTATTTACATTATTTATATTATTTACATTATATTCCTTTTTTCTATTATATACATTATAGATCTATGTTTAGTTTGTTGATTATTTTTATAAAATTTTCTATATTTGCTTTATTGGGTTTTAAGATAAGGATATTGAGTGTGGGAGAATTAAGAATTCATAATATAATAAATAGTTCCGAGGCTCTGGAAATTGTCTTTGAAAGCTTACTACATAGTTCTCATCAACCTATGTAAGCCCATCCCTGTTTATATCTATATCTCTCTCTTTCTCTCTCTCTCTCTCCCTCTGTGTGTGTAACTCTATTGATGTCTCTCTATGTCTCTGCGTCTCTCACTCACTTCTCACCACTCTCCCTCGACCATAGTCTCTTTAGCCTTCTCTTTTTCACTATCTTTCTTTACCAATCTATTTCTCTCTCTCTCTCTCTCTCCCTCTGTCTATATGTATCCCTCTTTCATTCTTTATCTTCCTCTCTCTCTTAGGTCTCTCCCGTCCTCTCTCTGTCACTTAATTTCATACCCTATTTCTCTCTGTATCTATCTTTCATTCGCTCTCTCTCTCCTTCTCTCTATCTGTCTTTTTTTTCTCTGTTAATATATCTATCTATTTCTTTCCCTGTCTCTCTCTCTCTCACTATGTCTCAGTATCTCTATCTCTCTCTTTCTCTCTCTCTCTCTCACACACTTCTCTATTTCTCTTTGTATCTCTATCTCTGTTTCTATCCCTCTCTTTGTCCCCCTCTCTCTCTCTCTCACTTTGTCTCTCACACTATATGTCTCTCTTTGTCTTCCTTTCTCCTATCCTCCTCCCCTCACTCTCGATTTCTATGCCTCCTTCGTTCTCTGTCCATCTGCATCTGTATATCTCTCTCTTCCTCTTCGACTCTCTCTCTTTCCCTCTTCCTTTCTCAGTTCCTCATATGCATATACATTTATGATGCTTATGTTTTAACAAATTCCTCTCACCAAACACACAAAAAATCCTTCTCCCTATTTCACCCACTTTTTCGCTCAGTGTATTCCGAAAGTCATATCGCAGTATTTCAATGGCTAAAAATACATAACATCCACACACATACACAAACACAGAAAACACTCACACCCGTCACCCATACACAGACACACTTACAGATATATAGAGCTGAATACTTAGAAGATATATTGTTTTCTGTGGCTTATCGGCTAAGGACCTTAATAAAAATGTTTCCGTGAGAGGATCGCAACAAATTTGTTGGCTTTGTTTGGGCTGTGGAGATAAACAAAAGACAAATTGAAAGTGGAATTGTGATGGCATCGACAACGGACCTGTCCGGCCGTCAGCCCCTGACGCGCTGCTGCGCCGCCACTTTATCATTGAGATAAAAACACAACAACAACGAAAAAGAGTTGAAAGCAGGTTAAAATCTGCACGCGACCGGATGAAAATTAAATTAAAAAGCAAAAAAAAAACAAAAAAAAAGTCGAAAACGAAACGGAAATATAAAAAAGAAAATGGACCAGAAACGGAAGAGCGGCAGAGTCGAGGGGCCGAGGGTGGGGACCTGGCGAAGGGCAAATGCAAATGCAAATGGTCGTAAAAGGCCTTTTGGCCCACATAACTCGGCCACGCCCACCAACGGCAGCACCATCAGCAGCACCAGCCTCATTCTCGCGCGCCGCCTGTCAGCGTAAATAAGTGTTGCCCACATTTCGGGCCACTCCCATGGCTAAAAGATGGCCTACAAATGATGAGAGCTGCGCATAAAAAAGGCGATCAATTCCGTTGCCTACTTTACAGCGCGTCTGCCGACAGCCGTGCGTGTGTGTCTGTCTGTCTGCCCGCGCGTGTGTGTGTGTGTGTGTGTCTATGTCATGCATAAATAATTTAGAGATTATGTTTGCGCTGCTAGAGAGCGGAAACCGCCGGCTTTTAGCATTTGACCGCAGCAATTAGGCAGAAAAAAGGTAGAGAGAACATGCGAAGCCCACATTCAGGCGACTTCACAGGTCATTAAAAATTATTGAATAGACCATTATAATATGCACAAAGGCGAACAGCGTGCGGTGGACAAAGGAAACGCTAGCGAGCGAGTTGGATGTGAGTCGAGGCCTATCACACAGATAAAAACTGCCAAACTCAAGTTAGATTTGGTATTGCTCTATGCTTAGCTGAAGTAAATTATATGCGAGACGTCTGCAGTTGAGTGTTCTAGTAATGACTGTAATAATACATAAGTAAAGCGAATGAGAAGAGTAATCTTTTGTCATTTATCTTCTATTTTCCAATTTTCCATCTGCCTTCTATCTGCTGTCTACCATCTGCACACTAAATTTTATATTCTGTCTTTTATTTCCTCTCTTTTAACTTCAATACTATTGCATCTGTCTTTTACCTATTCATCATATCATATCATTTATCTTCCATCTTCTATCTTTCGTCGTCGATCCTCTATCTTGAGTATTCCAGCTTCTATCAACGACCTTCTACTTTTTATCTTTTATCTTTTGTAGTCTGTCTTCTATTTTCTACTTGAAGCATTCATCTTTTATCTATCTTCTATCGTCCATTATATGTAATATATAAATACTCCAATATATAGAATAAATAAAAGATAAAAAATCATTTTGTATCCTATATTCAATCTTCTATCGTCAGTCTTCGATTTTTTATTTTCAATCTTATATCTATCATATTTAATCTACCTTCCATCTTCTATCGAGTGACTCCCATCTTCCACCTTTTATCTTTCATCTTCTATCGCTTCTCTTTCACTTTTGATTTTCTTTGGTAGTTTATCTTCTATCTGTTATATTCTTTCTTATATACTTAGTCTTCTGTCTTGCATAT
This sequence comes from Drosophila mercatorum, assembly GCA_961210405.1. NCBI lineage: Eukaryota > Metazoa > Arthropoda > Insecta > Diptera > Drosophilidae > Drosophila > Drosophila mercatorum. The sequence goes on along the minus strand of CAUIUS010000001.1, from coordinate 603,704 downwards.
TGTCATTCCCCATTAGTTTATGAACTGGTGAGTCGTTCATACCCGATTCTTCTGTAAACAATCTCAGAATTGCCTCTCACTCGAGCTCTCGATTCATCTGTATTAAGGATAACTGTACACTTTACCTTCTCAATTTTACAGAGTATACAAAGTAATATCAAACCCTTTCTCTCGTTTGTTCTCTACTTGCAGTTTCACCCGAATCGATTGTCATTCCCATCGTTTCGTGCATCTTTGGCTTTCCGATACTGGCGCTGATCGTCATCTGCTGCTTGCGACGCCGCGCCAAGCTGGCCCGGGAGCGGGACAGACGGCGCAACTATGATATGCAGGACCACGCTGTCAGCCTGGTCAGATTTAGTCCAATACATAGGCTTAGTGAGTTTGAATGTTGTAATGTGTGTACGAAATTTTCATAGTTTCTCTTCTACATTTTCTACCTTTTCTTCTACGAATTATACAATTTTTATTCACAGCTCGTAAAGTCTATCGAAATATCGATTAGTAATTATTATATATGATATATGATAAATGCATTTCCATAGAATTCGTATTCACACCTCATAAAACACATTTCTCTCTCTCTCTCTCTGTTTGTCTCTCACTCACCTTCTCCCTATATATCTCTCTCTCTCCTCTTTACTTTTTATATCGATCTCAATGTGCCTGTCTGCCATATAGTAGTAGTGTTTATTATTTATCTTCCATATTCAGCACTTGAACCCAGCAAAAAATTTTAAATTTAGCCGCGTTTCATCGCACCCAACTTCAATCCGATGCGAGCCCTTCACTTTTCAATTTACCCGCTTTGTTTTCCTTGCATAAATTGTATTTAAAATTGGCAAGCAAACAAGCGGGCAACACCCACACCCAATCACACACACACATACACTCACACCTGTCTGCCCCACTTGCCAAATTGCCCTCATGGCAAATTGTGTTCCCACCTTTTTCGGCGCATTCCACTTTAAAACTTTAATATATTCAAATATTTTTTATTCTCATGTACGAAATTTGCCATATAAAAAAGTTCAAAATCAAATTTATGTGAAAATTCCACAGAAATTTTTACCGAAAAATCTTTAAAAATTCTTTCGCATATCGAAACTGAAACACTTCAAATATTTTTCAGGTTCAGCGTGAAAAAAACAGAATTTCCATGCAATATTTCATTTTGGGAATTTCCCAATTACACAGCGAAAACAGTGTGGGAAAACGTGCGAATTTCCGTTTTATAAATTTATTTAAATTTCGGCATTATATAAAATAGAAAGAACTTGCAACTAAAACACCTGAGCTTACCTGAGCTTAGCAGATTCTCGCAAATATTTATCAAAAAAAAGAAAGAAATTCTGAAAAAAAAGAAAAAAAACTAAATCTCTACAATTTCTACTTCTCAAAAAAAAAAAAACAAAACAAAACTTTAAGTCCCTGCTGAAAAATGCGTTTTAAAAAATCCCGAATTTCTAGAGTTGCAACAAAGAGAGTTGATAAAAAGAGAAATAAAAAGTCTTCATAAAGCGAAACTCTTCCCCTCGCAACAGCTGTCACAAGTGCAGAGTCCATTAAAGAGCTACAAACTGGAAATAAAGAATAAGGGAAAAAGCCCAAACTAACGGCAAATGCATAAAGGTTTATTTTGTTGCTAGTCAGGTTGTTAGTGGAGGGTAGGGCTAGGCGTAGGGGTGGCAGGGGCAGGGACAGATGTAACGAAACTTGACCCACTTGCATGCGAGAGCAGGCAGCAGTAACAGTCCATTATACCCAGTGTGCTGCATGAACAAATAGGATATATAAACATGGCTAAAAGGAAGCCAAACGAGACGAGGCGAGACGCGACGAGACGAGACGAGACGGAACAGGGGCGAGTGACTCGTGTGCACGACTCCCGAGTCAAAGTTCAACCTGAGCGCCTGCTGCGACTGTGGCGGCACTCAATGAAAGCGAGCAAGCGACCGCCACACAAACACACACACGCAGTCGCGCGCACACCAGGAGATATTTATGCTGTTATGCATGTGTCAAGCACAGCTGTTAAGCTGCTGGGCCGCCCCTAGTGCCTGCATTTGCATTGCATACCTTTGGGCGGTCGTCCTCGTTTGCATATGAACAACAAAAATGGAAACCCGTTTTTTCCCTCAAGCAACCACCCCTGGCCATGCCACCTAACCCTGCCCCTACCCCCAGCCCGCCTTCATCTCAATCGGGAATCCCAGTCGCCTTCATGCACGCATGCACAGTGCACAACGGCATTTTCCTTCCCTCACATATATATAGTTTTATACTACATAGTTTTGTTGTTGTTAGATATATACCTAATAAAGGGTATCTGCTAGCTGAGCATGCGAAGCGGGCCTAGGCTGTCTGCCGCAGGGTATATATGTTGCAGTTGCTCCTTTGACAGGACATGTCGATAGCTATTTAGGGGTAAGAGATAGAGGCCTAAATCAGTTCAGATAATACTAATGGAAGTCATGTACAGTAAAGCCTGCCTAGCGTGTTTACTGTTGATGAGCAAGGCAAAGATTAGGATTTTTATTTAAAAGTTAAATAATATTAAAAAAAAGTTTATTAAAAATTGTATAAAAATAAAACTTAAGAGTATTTATAAATTATATGCCTGATAATATCACTTCACGCTGGTTTCGCTGTAGTTACCCTAGTCATATAGTATATAATATTATTAAAATTAAACGAAACCTTTACCATAAAGAAATTCCGTCAAATTTACGTTCTAGAAATGGAAATATAAATATATTTCTACTATTTTCAACTAATTTCACTTTAGACAGGCTTTAGTGTAGTTATCATAGCTAATTTCTCTCAGTGTATAAATAAAATCAGAGAAAGGTGAATTTTATTACATTTATATTTTCGAACTCATATTTTAACTAATTTCACTTTAGGCAGGCTTTATCTTAGTGAGAAATAAGTAAAAATAATATTATCAGAGCTGAAGAAAGATAAATCCTATTAAACTCAAATTCTATAAATCATAATACTGTTAAGTTCACTTTAGGCAGTCTTTACTGTAACAATTTAAAAAAATAAACATTTAAATTCTAGAAATCAGGCTTCACTGTAGTTGCTTTAGCTAATTTCTCTTAGTTACAAAAAAAGTAAAAATAATTTAATTAAAAAAAGGAATAACAGGAAATTCAATTAAATTAATATTCTATCCAGCAGAATTCTACTCATTTCACTTCAGGCAGGCTTTACTGTAGTTCCAATTGTCTATATTCCACTGAGATAGTTATCGACATTCAACTTTCAGGCAAAGCAATCTCTTTCATCACATAATTTCAGTATTCACAATTAGCAGGGTATTCTGCTAGTCGGGCACATCCCACCACGCTGATTGCACTCCAACTTGTTATAACTGTAAATTTCATATTCAGTGTTTGCCTGGTAGCTGGCAGCTGGCTGCGGGTGTTTGCTGCCACTTTGAGCAGGTCCAAGAACAACGCATGATGATGATGATGATGTAGGTGACACGATAACGAAACGTTGACAAACCGCAAATTACACTTGTTTAGCACCGCTCCCTACCCCTACCCCTATCCCTATCCCTGCCCCTACCCCCATCCCTGCCTCTCCCCTGGTCGCAGGCAAATGTTTTGATGGTTGCAAATTTACGTTTTTGCATAAATTTTGAAAACAATTACGCATAACCGCAAGCACCGCATGAGCACCGCAATAACTTT